>CM077166.1:11292917-11350418 GCA_039583875.1 Platanthera guangdongensis | reverse complement strand
CAACGGAGCATATGTAAATCTCGCTGAGTTATTTGGATGGAGCAAGGTGTCAAAATCCAGTGGTAGTATCTGTTTCCACAAGACCACCTGGCAGCTATCCGGGTCATTTTGCATCATCGGCGGACAGGTGGAGGGCGCCTTTAGAGAAGATCATCTGAGCCGTCCAAGGGAGTAACGGCTAGTTTTAGAATTGATTAAGCCATTGTATTAGCCTTTAAATATGGCTGAGATGTAATCACTTTTTTTAAGCATGAATTAATGAAAGTTACTATTCTTCTTCCCCTCTTGACCATGTGCTTCTCTCTCTCCCCCGCCCATCCCCTAGGGCTTCGTCTAACTCTAACCCCACCACCATCACCACCATCGGCGAGAGCCTAACATTTTGGTACTCTCGTTGAGAGATTCATCATCCCGCCGATTATCTGCATGGAAGGACTACGTTCGAAGGAGAACCAACAACAATTCTTGGAACTCAAGAATATCATTCAGGCCGAACAACAACAGAGAGCGACACAAATGGAGGAATTACAACATCGATTCCTCAACGAGTTAAAGCAAATCCAGAGCCAATTTACCACTGAAATTAATGCAAATGAAAGAGAATCTATTAGCCCAAAAAATTCTTGAAACACGTGACCAATCCTCCGAACACGCCAACCAAATCGCTACATTAAGGCGTGAAATGATGTCACAGTTCGAGAATGCGCCACGAACGATGGGCAAGGGGATACAGAGTTCGCATCAGGGTCCAACTGAGGTGGGAAAGACCAGTTACCGACAAAATGATCCAGAATCCAATCCAGGAACAACCACGCAAGGCATTCTTGGACCCACTCCGACGACTCCAGGAATTCAGGTTGTTTCTAATCGATCTGACAATTTTGATATTCCATGTCCTAGATTTTCAGAAGGGGACCCAGCGGACTGGTTATATGACCTCCGTAATTATTTTGAATATAATGGGATTAGAGTACATGACTACCTCTTGATTGCCTCGTTGCATTTAGACAAACCAACGTCTAAATGGAACCAGGCAATCTTGAGGGATCACCCTGCCCTCACTTTTAATATGTTTGTCGATGCCATACAAAAATGATTCGGACCCTCGCAATACATTAGACCCGCAGGACAATTAACTAAGTTACAACAAACATCCACTGTACAAGCATGAATTCGAAGATTTAATGACCAAGGTACCTGGCTTAACCCCAAGTTTTATCACAGATATGTTTATATATGGGTTAAAAAAATCAATTAGGGGACTTATTCTTATGGCCCGCCCAAGCGAACTTTATGACGCCTATGCCTTGGCCAGGATGCACGAAGATAGGGAGATAGAAGACCACAAAATACGGAATTTAGGCCAGCGATATATATATAATAATTCCACTGAACAGAACAAAGTATTCAACCGAAATGACAGAAACTTCAATACAACCGTTAAACCCCGCCTGCCACCAATTAAGGGATTAACCCAGCGGAATTACAAGCTAAGAGAGACAAAGAACTTTGTTATAATGCGATGAGCGTTACCACACGGGGCATAAATGCAAAGGAAGGGGAGTACTACTCTACTTAGGGGGGACGGAAGAAGAGGAAGTTGAATTTGAAACTCTGGAATCCGTTCCAGAAGAAGAGGACCCAACCACCACAATATTTCTAAATACCCTAACGGAGCCGTGCCAAATCACGGATTACGATTTACTGGAAAAATTAAGGCCCAACCCATAGAAATTTTTGTCGATGGAGGTAGTACACACAATTTCATTTCAAATAGGATGGCGACCTTTTTAAAATTACCCATACACAAAATCAACGAATTCCCAGTATTTATGGGAAATGGGTCAACCGAACAATGTAAGGGTAAATGTAAGGAGGTGACACTGACCATATAAGCCATCCAATATACCATTCAACTATATGTCCTTGATATCGAAGGGGCAGACTTGATCCTAGGACAACGATGGTTGCGGACTCTAGGACCGGTCACTACCGATTATGAAAATTTAACCATCTCATACCAAGGAATGCAAGGACTGGTAACACTCATAGGGCAAAACAACACGACCAAAGGGGGGCTGGTATCATCATTCCAGCTACTCAGGATGATTGCTTTAAAATCAGCCAGTATGTGTTTAATGTTGACACGAGAAATACATGACAATCCAAAGGCTGTTGAGCCAACGATAGAGGAGTTGGGAAAACAATTACCCAATCCATTCAAGGAACTAATGAGCAACTATTCCGAAACCTTTGGCGAACCCACGAAATTACCACCAGAACGCGATATTGATCACAGAATTATCCTAACTGAGGGAGCAAACCCCCCAAATCTAAGACCCTATAGGTGTATACAAATCACAACCCTGGCCTTATGGCCTTACCACCCCGTACATCGGCACGCAGGCCGGCCACACAGAAATCCAACCACGATTCTTCACATGGGTTCAGGATTAAACACCAGGGTGATTCTTTCCAAACGCAGCACCTGCATAGATTTTGATTTCCCACACGTGATTCCCTTCGCTTGCTTGCTATATGGCGTGGGGCCCCAGCCGGACCCACGTGTCGTGCAGGTCGGGTCGAAGAACTGCGCTCGAGCCAATCGTCGAGCGGCAATCAATTTAGTGGATATTCGCTGTGCTGAGTTCTTGTAAATAAAATGCTACGCTAGAAGCTTTGAGTTATGCTACAGAATGAGATTTTGATTTCCACGCGTAATTCCGCTGTTTGTCTGTGAACTATGACATGAGGCCAAACCCCCAAATTTCCGGACCCACTGTTATATTCCATGGGACGAACGGTGGCGTTACAATAGGTACCCCTACCACCAAAAGAATGAGATAGAACGACTGGTAAGGGAAATGTTAAGACAAGGACAGATTCAGCCTAGTACATCAGCATTTAGTTCCGCAGTACTGTTAGTCAAAAAAAAAGATGGTACATGGAGATTTTGTGTGGATTACAGGGCAGTGAACAAGATAACTATTAAGGATAAATTTCTTATCCCCACAATCGATGAGCTGATGGATGAGTTGTATACGGCCAGAATGTTTTTAAGTTAGATCTAAAATCAGGATATCACCAAATCAGAATGAACAAGGAGGACATTCCGAAAAACAACTTTTAGAACGCAACAAGAACATTATGAGTTTTTAGTTATGCCATTTGATTAACCAATGCCCCGTCGACGTTCCAAGCTTTGATGAACACAATATTTCAACCTTATCTAAGGAAGTTTTTTACTAATTTTCTTTGATTGTATTTTGGTATTTAGCCCTAATTTAGAGGACCATTGGACCCATTTAAAAACAACTCTAGAGGTCTTACAAAAAAAACAAGCTATTGGTTAAAATATCCAAATGTGAGTTCCTTATGAAGGAAATTGAGTTTCTAAGACACACCATATGTGAGGGCAATGTGACCCCCCAACAAGGCAAACATATCATCCATTGAGCAGTTTCCGACCCCCAAAAACCAAAAGGATGTTAGAGCTTTTCTTGGGTTAACTGTATATTATTCGGAAATTTATTAAGGATTATGCCAAAATAGCTTTTCCAATCACTGAATTACTAAAGAAAAACTCTTTTTCCTGGAACCCGAAAACGCAAGCAGCCTTTGAGGAACTTAAGCAAAAGTTAATCTCAAAGCCAATCCTATCCCTTCTCATTTCAACGAGCCATTCTAATAGAAACGGATGCATCTGGAACGGGCATAGGCGCGATTCTAAAACGCAAAACAAAACCATAACATACTACGGTAAGAAACTTTCTCCTCTAATGCAGAAGAAATCGACCTATCTAAGAGAAATGTATGCGGTAACTACTGCGGTGGCGAAATGGAGACAATATTTACTAGGACACCAATTTATCATCATCACAGATCACCACAGCCTGCACTATCTCCTCACCCAACACATTCAAACACCCGAGCAGCAGGCTTTTCTCACCAAGCTACTGGGGTACGATTTTATAATAAATATAAGGCTGGAAAAACAATCAGGCCGCCGATGCCCTCTCCAGAATCCCTGAAAGTTTAGAGAACGATTCACCTAAAAGCCATAACATGATATCTGTTCCCATTTCCCCTCTCCTGGAGGGACTAACAAGATTATGAAAAGGATGACTTTAGTAAACAGATTAAGGCTAAAACAATAAACCAACCAAACTGTAAAATACAAGGTAATTACATCATTCACCATCACAGGATATACATTTCAGATAATCCATCATAAAAAAAAACATAATAACTGAAGCACATAATAGTCTAGCGGGAGGGCATTCAGGGTTTAGAGGGACACTGCATAAAATTAGGACCCAATTTTACTGGCATAATATGAAAAAAGAGGTAGAAGAGTATATCAAGAGAGTGTGATGTGTGCCAGAAAGCTAAGGCTACTAACCACGCTCCTTATGGGTTACTACATCCCCTACCTATACCAGCCAAATTATGGGCTGATATAACTATGGACTTTGTAACTCATCTACATTATCATTAGGATATGCAATAATACTAGTAGTAGTAGATAAATTTTCAAAAGCAATACACTTGCACCAGTTAAATCCCCCTTATCTGGGCCTAGTGTGGCTGGTGTTTTTTGGGAAATGTAGGGAAATTGCACGGGAATCCCGAGTCTATCATTACTGATAGAGACCCAATCTACCTGAGTGATTTCTGGGTGGAATTATTTAAACTACAAGGAACTAAACTGAAATACGCTCAGCATACCACCCTCAAACTGACGGATTAACCGAAAGAGTAAATCATTGCGTAGAACAATATCTAAGGATATTCACACATGAGCACCCAAAGAAATGGTATATATTAAGTTTTGCAGAATCATCACAATACCACATTTAACACATCGACCAACATGACTCCATTTGAAGTCATGTTTGGTTGACCTCCTCCTGGTTTATTGAACTATTGTGCAGGGGAAACTAATAATGAAGTTGTGGACACGACAATGCAGAAACGGGAAGAAATAAACCACTCCCTAAGGGAGAGCCTTACCAGAGCTCAACATAGAATGAAATCACAAGAAGATAAAAGCGCAGAGAACTTAAGTTGGATATCGAAGACTGGGTGTTGCTCAAACTGCACCCATATCGTCGTTTAACAATGACCAGACCAGCAGAGAGGAAGCTAAGCCTCAAGTACTATGGACCTTATCAGGTAACGAAGATCATTGGAGAGACTGCCTATCGGCTTCTCCTCCCTCCAGAGACACTAATACATCCGGTATTCCATGTTTCGTTACTGAAGCCCTAACACGGAAATCCGAAGCAACAAATAACGACTCTACCTAAATTAACTTGGAAGAATAGCCCGCTCCACCCGCCTTTGTCCATTATTTGCCAGCGCAAAATCATACGGCGTGGACAGAGAGAACCGCAAGCGTTGGTACAGTGGCAGGGGTTTCCACCGTCAGATAGCACTTGGGAAGATCTGGCAACACTGACTGATCATCAACCTTACAGAATACCGCGCAACCATCATTGACAGATTTACGCAAGGAGCTCAGCCAAAACATTTGGGACGAAGAAAAAAAGAAGTAAAAAGGCGAAACACAAAAACGGAGAGATCGCAAGAAAATCTCGACACTACAATTGAAGAAGAGCTTGCAGAAGACAGACCAGAGCAGATCTAGACATTTACCTCCTTCCTCAGTGTTCGAAGCAGACAAAAAAGAGTTGCAGTTTCGGATTAGAGTAGTAACTGTTCATTCCTTGGATCGCATCCTCATCAACTGCCGTCTTCTGATTTTCGCAACAACGAACACTAAGCGGAGTAGTTTTGCATTCATAACGACAACTTAACACCAGGCGAACAAGCAATCTCAGCGAATCCGAAAACCCTAAAATGACGAAGGAAAACGACGGAAATGATAAGAGCGCTGAGGGCAGCGTTATTTAAAGGGACAGCGGAAATGTTAGGAGAAAATCAACGCCTCAGATCTATTCCTTGTTTCAATCAACGGATCATATGAAAATCTCGCCGAGTTATTTGGATGGAGCCAGGTATCATAATCCAGTGGTAGTATTTGTTTCCACAAAGCCACCTGGCTTCTATCCGGACGTTTTGCATCATCGCGGATAGGTGGAGGGCGCCTTTAGAGGAGTCATCTGAGCCGTCCAAGGGAGTACAACAAGTTTTAGAATTGATTAAGTCATTGTATTAGCCTTTAAATATGGCTGAGATGTAATCACCTTTTAAGCATGAATAATAAAGTTACTGTTCTTCTTCCCTCTTGACCCTGTGCTCTCTCTCTCCCCAGCCCATCCACTAGGCTGCTAACTCTTTCTGTCTCTCCTTCCACTCACCACAGCCCAGCCCCGACCCACCCCTAACTCTAACCCCCCCACCACCCACCACCAGCCGGAGCCTAACATGCTCCTTCTCCTGTCAGCCAACCTTCCCCCACGAAGAACTGCTCGCCGATCCTCTGCTGAGCCGCTCGCATCGCGTTCTCCCCCCTGTCTGCGCTTGTACTCCCTCTGCGCCCGACTCTCCCACTGCTGCACCGCACTGCGCCACGACGCCCGCTCCCTACGCACATGAGAAGAAGCGCCCGAAGTACCTGCGCACTGTTTCTATTCCTCGTAGACGCACACGCGATGAATCTGTCTTCCGTCGTCGATGCTGCTACTGGCAATCGAGCACAGGAGGCAATGTGTTTGATGCTTCTCCCTAATAGATGCTTCTCCCGCAATCGATAGTAGAAGCGCTCACACGAGTCTGATGCTTCTCCCACAATCGAGCGCATTCGGCACTTCTGCGCTTTGCTCCTGATGCGATGTGCGATGCCGCGTCTGATGCTTCTCCTGCGCGTTGCGTGATGTCGTGTCAGACTGTTGCGTCTGATGCGTCTCCCGACCAAGAGCAACGCTCCTATCGTACGAAGAGTCGGCCGATGCTTTTCCTCGTCACGCTCCTTCCACCACAACACTCTTGTATTTCCTCTGTGATGTTCCTTTTCACACTCATAAATCAATACAACTCTCCTTATTTATACCACACAAGGGAGACTCAAAAACCGAATCTGAGATGTGGGACTATTCCCCAAAAAAGGGAGGCGGTTAACTGCACACCAATTATACTATTTGCAACACCAAATTCTAATAGAGATCTTAAGTTTATAATCTACAAATTCTCTTTTCTAACATCAATATGTTGAACCAAACCAAAATTTGTCTAAACTAAACTATTGTAGATGTCAATGTGCAAATATTACTCTTTTTTAGTTTTTTATACATTTTCTGCAATATTATGTTTATGAGGTCTTTTATGCAACACAGCTAAAAACTAACCGAAAGTGATCGGTATAGATCACAAAAAATTTATAGTTACAAAAATTATTACTCCATATAATTCTAGTCATCCAAAGACTCACCCATTCAGCCAGGCACTGCTGGCCCTTTGGCCTGTTAATATCTACAGCTCTTCTTCCGGTTACAAGCTCCAAAAGTACAATTCCAAAGGATATACATCTGCTTTTTCAGTAATTTGTCCACTCTGAGCATACTCTGGAGCCAAATACCTAAAAATGTCTAAGAAATCAATTAATAATCAACTGAAAATAAGCAGTGACAGATTAATGTTTCTTTCATAGCAAGCTTACCCAAAGGTGCCAATTACTCTAGTTTTGACAGCAAGATTCCCATCAGGCTGCCACCTTGCCAAGCCAAAATCTCCAACTTGATGAATCAACATAGGAAACATGATGGATCAGAAGTTATTAGTAATGCACTGCATATGAACATATCTAGAACTGTGTAATAAATGTTAGTAGAGAAAGGAATAGAAACATTTTTATTATTTAATGAGAACCCCTCTACTTATAGTAAAATGGATTCAGCACGTAAGGAGTCCCTCCTGATGCGGGACTAAATATGAGATGTAATAATAGTAGAGTGACTATTCTAACGCTCAAGATGGAGCAGGGTAGTGAGATAACATGTCTGAACTGCTCAACTTACCACCAAGAGTATCTCCTGATTGTGTATGTAGAAAATATTGTGATCATATGATACAAATCCGAGAGTAATCCGGCAAGGGGGAGGCCGCGGAGGTGAGGAAGAGAAAGGAGGAGGGAACAAGACAAAATTCTTAGGGAGCAACCCTAATTTTCTATTCACCCAAAGATATTTCAAAAAGTACAATTCTACCCCTTATAGGCGCGTGGTGTGACATAATAAGAAATAACAACATAATGAGAAAAATAAATGCGTACAACATAATAAGAAATAACAGAGTAGAATAAATAAAAAAGATAATTCAAAAAGAAGTACAATTCTACCCCTTATAGGCGCGTGGTGTGACATAATAAGAATAACAACATAATGAGAAATAAATAAATGCGTACAACATAATAAGAAATAACAGAGTAGGAAATAAATAAAATAGTCAGGCTGAGGCAACGTCATTTGTCTCTCTCTCCTCCAGACGGACCCGTCATCGTCTCTCACCGCGACCGGGACTCGCCACGGCATCTCGTCAGCGTGTGCGTGTCCCGTCGGCATGTGTAACCGTAACAATGCCACTGTATGAAAAATATGTCTTGTCCCCAGACAGTAGACGAGAAGCTGAACTGGTGGCAATCTCGTCGGGGGCTGGATGGCGTATGCAAGCGCAGTAGAAAGCTCTTGGTGGTCTGTCGGAAAAGGAAGATGCACAACGGATGGGCCCGAGAGGGCACACAGCCCCGCGGAGAGGCCGACGTCCGTGGTTCGCTGGAATGTGTAGAGGGAGCTCAGAGAGCGTATGAGAGCGAGTCACCGTCAAGGCGACATGGCTGGCCGTCATGTAGGAACTGCATGGACATAGTCTCCCAATAAATGCATACGTCGCCAAGCATGCATAGCCAAGGCACTCCCAGAATGGCGTCGAGACCGCCTAAGTCGAATATATAGAAGTCTGGCGGTCACAAAATAGGTCTCCACAAATAGAGAGACGACAATGCAACGACCCTGAGTCGATCGGTGGTGCTCATCGCCCAAACGGACCGCAACATTCGGGAAGGAACTGAGGAACACGGAGTTGCTGCACCAGGTGCTCAGAGATAAGGTTATGGTTTGCGCTACTGTTCACCATGATGATGATCGAGCGATCCGCAGTGTGCTTGAGAATTGCACGATCGGTTGGCTGGAGATCCCGCCTGTTGAGGCGCAAGATAGCTCCAGCCGGTGGAATGTAGCTGCGGTGTAGTCAAGAGGTGGATCCCCCGTTAAGAGCTCAAGGGCCCCAAAGTCAGCCATGGTAACCTCCGGGTCGACGTCGCTGATGATGACGTGAAACTCCTTCACATAACACTCATGGTTGGGGAGTACGGTTGGCGGCACCGAAAACAAGACCCTTGTTGCGAAGTTCATTGTACTCACTGTTCGAGAGGCATTGGGGGGTCTATGGCTGCTAGGACGGTTTCCCCAAGGCGGCGATTGTGGTGGAGTCCTGGCTGGCAGTCGTCAAGATGGCCGAGGCTGGTGTTAGTCAACCGTAGGAGCAGGTGGCCGAGGTGAAAGGTCGGCCTCCCCAGACGAGCCAAGTCCAAGGCGTCAGAGACTGTGTGAGGGTGGTGTTATGCAGAGACGGGAGCGGATATGTGGCAGTAGACCCCGCATGAAGAAGACCAAATAATGATCGGACGGTAGCCCGGGAACATGGAAGACCAGAGCGATGGATTCATCAACATAGTCGTCCAAGCCGATTGTCTGGCGGACACCACAAAGACGCTCGATAGCGGAGAAGCCAGAGTAACAAGTGTCGTACAACCGGATCATCTATTGCTTGAGCTCGGGCTAGGAGAGGCACGAGTTGGATTAGCGAAGCCACCGATCCGAGCCATCCAGGCCAACCACGACTATAGACACCTCGTTTTGCTTAGGTGTGTAGTTGAGATCGAAATATTGCTCCGTTTTGGCGATCCAACCCATTGAGTCGACGTCGATAAAAGAGGGAATGTCGGGGGAGAGGGCGGACTGGCCCGAATGGGAGGAGTGATCCTGGATGAAATGGGAGGCGGTCCGACATCGAGGGGAGAGCCACCGTCTGCGGGCGAGCCGTGTCCGGAGGCAGAGGTAGACGCATGGAGGAAGCTGATCTTGGAGTGGAGAGCAAGGAGAGAGGCATGCATGGAGGAGTGGCTCCTGATCCTCCAAGCACGTCTTAGGGCTTCAGTGGCCGCATGGTCGCCGAAAAAATGAGTGGTGGGAGCCATGAACTGGAATCGGCGAAACGGAAGGGAGACACTGGAATTGGCCAAGACCTCTGGGATCCGCAAAAGCGGCTGAAAGTGGATGGTATGTGCGGAAATTCGACGGATCGGTGCTAGGATGTGGCTGAATCCACGGATCTGGGATGGAAGGCGGCGGAATCCACGGAGGCTGCGGAGCTGGGCTGGAGACGTCGGACGATAGAATCAGGCGGAGAACAGTGGTCGGGATCTAGGATGGAGACGTCGGCCTGAATCAGGCGGAGATCGATGGTCCTCCTGGGTCAGTTCCTGCAAAAACTGTCGTTCAGCAGTAGCACATGTACTAGAAGTCGCGGCTTGTGGGACGACGACGTGGATGGAAGCAGGAGCGGCGGTCCGACGTTATGGCTGAGCAGGCATCGACACACGACATGCATGGAAACGAGAACGACGCGCGAAAGATTGAATCGGGACGCGACACAACAATGACGTGCGGGAATAGGCCGATCAGACAGAATTTCGCGAAGCGACTGTAGTGGGCTGGAACTGGGAGATCGGCCGGGAATCGTACGGAAATCACGAGCATCAGCGGCGAGATGGAGGGCGGTGAGGCAGGTCGGACCAAATTAATACGAACTCGAGAGGAATCTGACAAGAGAGAAGGTCGGCGGAGGTGAGGAAGAGGAAGGAGGGAACGAGACGAAATCCTTATGGAGCAACCCTAATTTTTCATTCATCCAAGGATAATCCAAAAATAAATACAACTCTACCTCTTATAGGCGCGGGGTGTGACATAATAAGAAATAACAGAGTATGAAATAAATAAAATAGTCAGGTTGGAGTCATGTCTTCGGTCTTTCCTCCTCCAGACGGACCTGTCATCGTCTCCCACTGCGACCGGACTCACCATGATGTCTCATCGTGTGTGTGTGTCTCGTCAGCATGCACAACCGTAACATGATAAGTCGTGATCTGAAGACTTTGGCAAGGAGATACTTTCTGGGATTGAGGTTACTGAGAGATCCAATGATTTGCTTATGTAGAGAAGTATACATTGGATTTGTTGAGAGATATCTTTAAGTTGGGACGTAAGTCAGTGGGAAACCCAATGGATCTGAACTTGAAGCAAATGAAAGATGAAGAAGCAAGATTTCTTAGGCGGTATGGAGGCTTGTGATGAAGTATAATTACTAAACCATCACTCACTAGAATTTTGTTTTTAGTGTCGGTGTGTATTAAGTTAAGTCATGGTTTTTTTTTCCAGAACAAATACATATGGATGCAAGACTCCTAATCTCAGATACTTGAAGGAACATTAGGTATTGGTCCATTATACGAGAAGAAGAGATACTTTAAGGTGGAGGATTTCTCTGATATTGATTGGGCAGGATTGTAGTTGAGCTTCGAACTCAGCGCACTGCTGCCCCTCCTCCGCTACTGGTCAATCTCGACCAACAGTTCCTTGTCTCTGTCATCATACATCGACTCCCACCAAATCGATGTACTCCCACCAAATCCTTCTCAACGCATGCCTATGTTTGTTGTTCTCAATGCATGATTATGCTTATTGTTCTCATGCATATGCTTATTGTTCTCGACGCATGCCTATGCTTATTGTTCTCGACGCATGCCTATGCTTATTGTTCTCGACGCATGCCTATGCTTATTGCACTCGACGCATAAACAACATACTTCAACTTTCTTATTCATGCGTCGACTACTCGTCTCGACATCCAGGATTGAGTACATATTATTTCTCTCTACTTGCGGAAGACCAAATCATCTCTCCTCCTGTGAAGAAAATATCAGCTGCAAGTTTTTATGTCCAGGCAAGGGTAAAGAAGAAGCTTTCTCTCACTACCTTCTCTTAAAAATGTCCTCATCTCAGCGCTCCGTTTTCAGCGATTCTTGGTTCTATCTTGTAGCCGACGTCGAGGGCTACGACGATGTGTAGCCGGTCTGCAGTGGTGATACTCAGTGGAGGTTGTAGAAGGCATTGAAGATTTCAGAGGTGTTACTAGTTTTGCATTTTCAGATTTCCTATTTACGTTCTAGTTGGATTATATTTAGAACCATACAACATTGTATGTCTCGGTGTATGTCTGGTTGGTTGTCTATGTGTTTGCAGCAAAATTTTATTCCTACTTTCAAACATTTCTTGCAAGTTTATTTCTGGTAATTTCTCCGGCTATTAGGAAATTTCAAATTTCACATGATATCAGAGCCAGACTGCAGTTCTTTGTGATTATTTAGAGGTGCTTGCTAAATTCCTGTGGTGGAGAAGATCGGTATACCAGAATGGAAGTTGCAAGTGGATATGCTCATGGTCTTGGGATTGAGTTGCTTGCACAAACAAATTACAAGAAGGCTAAATCACGTATAGAGAGTTGTTATTTGTTGGGAGAAGATCAATGAGAGGTTAATTGGCGGTGATGAGCAGGAGGAAGTGGTTGTGGCCGGGGACAATGGTCCGATGGTGAGAGCATGGAAGGAGACAAATATGAAGGCCGATTGCACGCTCAAACGGGCAATATCTAAGTACTTGTTTGATCACATCATTGGGTGTAAGTTGGTTTCGACGATTTGGGCATCTTTGGATGACCCGTTCAACAAGAAGAATGTCGCAAGGTTGCAGTTTTTGAAGAATGAGTCGGCAAAAACCAATCATGGATATTTTTTGATTTTAGTCTTCTTTTTGAAGATGAAGAATCTTTGCAAGGAGATATCGGCGCTGGATCTGGATGAACCGATTTCGGAGGACAAGTTGAAGCAGCATTTATGAAAGTATTTAATGTAATAATTATACATCTATCAAAAGTCCAAAGGGCGAAAACTCACAAGTATATAGATAATGAAAAAATATATGATTTTTTTAATATAAGCTCTTGTAGAAAATGTTACAAACCTACCAGGGCATCAAAGTCATGAGTGATGAGAATGTTGTTTGGTCTCACATCTCTGTGAATTATGCAACCAACTCTGCACTCTTCATGAAGGTATCTCAGTCCTCTAGCAGCACCCACTGCAATTTTTTGTCTAGCACACCATTCCATTGGTTTTTTGTTTGAATCTGCAAACATTAAAAATACAGAGCTAAATGTAAAATTGTAGCGTTGTAGTCAATTATTAGTTAGCCCACCCAATGCAGACTAGTTCAGAGCAGAGGACCTCAGGGACCTAAAGGTGCTCTTCATTTTGCATTTTTTTATTTTATTTTTTTTTTACTAATTATGCATGTTTTATTTTATATATTTGGTTGTAGGAGCATTTGGCGAGCATCAATTTATATGCATGCAACTACATGTGCTAGGAATTTTAAGTTTAAATTGAAAAAGAAATGTTTTAAAGAGAAAGACATCATTTTCTTTTGGTTGGAAGGTTAAAATGAGAAAAATCTTAAAGAACCAGGCAATTAATTATGTATATAGAAGATTTGGTATTTCTCCTGGAACCTAATGGGAAATTGAATTGATATAAATATTTTTTAAAATAATAATGTTCAGGCGACCCATGCTATAACAAAAAGAAACATTAGGATAATGCATACATTACTAATAATTGCAGAAACATAAAGAACCATAAGCTTGTGTCACAAAATAAAAAATTAAATAAACAAAGCTGACTTTATACATACAAAATTTACCATATAAATGAGAATCCAGCGATCCATTGCATATATATTCATAGACCAGTAACCTTCTATTATTCTCAACACAGAAACCAGTAAGCATCACGACATTACGGTGCTGGGCGCAGCTAAGGACTTCGACTTCCGAACAGAACTCATTATCACCCTGAGAACTAGCCAGCTTGTGCTGCTTAATGGCAACAACCTGACCATCAGGCAAAATTCCTTTATGAACGGAGCCAAAACCACCTTCAGCCAAAAAGTTGGATTGAGAAAATCCATCAGTTGCAAGGCTTAACTCAGCATAACTAAAAGATTTGGGAGGCTTCCCAAACACAGGCGCCTTGTTTTTACAAATTGAACACAATGGAGGATGTCCCAGAGGTGCATTTCTTAATAGGGTAATAATAGGTTCTCTGATATTCCTATTGGAAACTGGAATTGATTTATGAACCATAGTGCTGCTTCCAGATTTCAGGTCTAGATCAGAAAACTTGTCCATTAAAGCTTTGTGTGTTAAAGGGTGTGCCACTTTATTCAGTTTTCTTGAGAGTTCCTCAACTTCAACATTCAGTTTGAGGTCAGTGCTGAGAACTTGGGCCACCCATGGTTGGAATCTCAAAGTTGTCAAAGGAGCTGATACTTCGCTGTCAGATTCAGAACTGCTTAAATCAGTACAAAGATTTTCCTTTTGGATAATTCTTGCATCTTTAGCAGAATTGTTTTTTACTTTAAATGCATGAAATGGTGAAGTTACGGGATCTGAGCTCGACAGTGAGGCATATGATGTCACTACTAAAGGGATTCCATAACGAGACAAAGAAAAGTCTTCAGTACTTCTCGAATTGTCTGCAGAGTTCTTTGAAGTCTTCTCACATGGTTTATCTGGCACGGAAAGAGGCGAACTAGCTGGTAGCTCTTTATCCAATATCCCTGTAAGATTCAGTCGAAGGATTTTTGGTTGAGAGTGCTTCATAACCACAATGTTGCATTGTAGCTCTTCCATGCATTTCTTCTCCTCATTCTTCAATTTTCTGTAATTAATTAGTTAATGTGTCAGTGAGAAATACAATAGATTGCAATTGATTGACCGGAGTTTTTTGAAAGTTTGTAGATAAGAGCAGATATTTAAGACAATTATTTTCACAATAAACAAGTCAGATGTTAATGACAATACTTATCCATGACTACCCAGCTTGCTTGCACATTCTTGGATTCAGCAGCCACTGCTCCATAAGGTGATCCAGAGACAATCTTTAGCTTAATATTCGACTGTGTGTAAAAAACATGAAAACATACTAAATAAGATGGTTTTTTAAAAAAATACCACAAATAGAAGTAATCAGATGTACCAACCTCATCCAGATTGTATACTTTAAAAAGCTGAGTTATCATTTGGGAACATGAATTATGTATATTATACTCTAGCGTGGAAGTAGTGCTAGGAGTCTTTGAATTCCTCCGGCCATTTGCACAACTACCTGAAAATCTGGGAAACCCCCAATGCTTTTTACCTGAATGGGGCAAATAAGAAGACTTATTAGCACTAAATATGACAACAAATTAACTAATGCATTGAGAGCATAAGGAGCATAAAAGTGGAAAAACAATTTAACAAATAGTTTTATTAACATCATCTTTAGCCTTCTTATCCCATTTTTGGAGTCTTTATGAATTCCAATTTAATATTTGTTTCTCCTTTTGAGGGTTGTTCGAAGTATTAAACTTATTCTTTGCAAATAATTTTAAATACTTTTGTTCTGGCTGCATTTAGTCTACCCCTTCTCTTTCATAATACAATGTGTAGGAAAAAGACAACTAAGCAGAGAAACGAGAAATTTTATTAATTCTCACAAAAATACTTTCTTAATACACCGCAAGTATTGGTATATATAAAAGGAGTAGAGAGGAGAATCTAATCTCAGTCCTAAGATGTGAGACTATTCCCAAAGAGGGCTTTACATGAGCCTTTTAAATGGGCCTTCCTTTACAATTTCTTCAACACTCCCCCACAAGCTGGAGCATACAAGTCGTAGGAACCAAGATTGGACAAGAACTGAAAAAATTGAAGTCGCGGTAGAGCTTTGGTAAGAATATCAATGCTTTGTTCTGTAGCCGAAACATGTCTCAAGTCCAATTTCCTTAGTTGAACCTTTTCTCGAATAAAATGACAATCAACCTCGATATGCTTTGTGCGTTCATGAAACACTGGATTTTTGACAATATGAATGACAACTTGACTATCGCAGAACAAAGTGGCAGGAGAGAAGAGTTTAGCACCCAGGTCTCCCAGAAGGCTTTCTAGCCATGTGAGTTTAGAGACGACATAGGTCATTGATCGATACTAAATTTCTGCAGATGAGCGAGCGACAACAGACTGCTTCTTGTTTCTCCAGGTAACAAGATGTCTACCAAAGTACGTGCAAAATACACTTGTAGAACGACGATCATCCAAGGATCTAGCATAATCAACATCAGAGTAGGCAATGCGGTGGAGACCGGCCCGGATCAAGTCGACGCAAGTGTCTGATGTCGCACCAGACCAGACCTCTACCGGCCTTGAGTTATTGCATTTTAATTTTGTTGTTTGTATTTTATTTTATTTGTTGTTTTATGTGGGACTATATTATTTACACGCCAGCGCGCGGGTAGCTTTATTTCCTTTTGTTGTTATTATGATTTTATTGGCTTTTATTGTTATTATTTCTGCTTAAAGAGGGCGAGAGGATGAACCAATTAAATTCCAGCTCTAAAGCCGTAACATTCCTCTTGTTCGTCCAGACTCACACTGTTTCTCCCGGTTCAGTCATGCACGTGTTAGGGCTCCCAGCCGCAAACCGCCTCCTCCGACTTCATCGCTGCTCGAGCTCCTGCACGTCGTCAACCGCCCACGAAGGTTCTTGTCTCCGTGTATCCTGTCCACATTCCACCACAACTCCCGGTCGCCCAGCCTGGTTGCGTCTTCTCCGCTCTCCTCCCAACAGTTTCAGCAGCCGACTGGATGCATCCTCCATGGTTCCCGGCATGTTAGTCACGACAATCATGGAGGAGTTTCATTTTTAAAACCCTATATAAGGGATTGCAGTATTTTTTTAAGGGGATGTTGTTGAAAATTGTTATTGTTGCTTGTGTTTGATTCCCGTTTGAGAGTGTTGTTGTTGATTTTAAGAATTTCCTGTTGATATTGCGTGGGAGTTAGTGTGGAAGATGAACAATGGAATTTGATGTTGCTGTGTGGTCATTAATTCCTATTATTAAAATTTTGATGTTTACTTTTGGCTTCCGTGAAATAGTTCCATAGAGGATTTGTCCAAATGGTTTTGTTCTTTGAGTTGATGAAACATTGTTGTTTGTGCTTTAAATGAGTATGATGTTTGGTTGTTGTTTTGGTTATGAATGAAGAAAATGTGATGTTTGGTTTTGTGGCTTCCTTAAACAATTGAGTGGGAGATTTTGTGGAATCACTTGTGTGTGAGGGAGAGAGTGAATTTTCTTCGTGGTGTCCAAGTGCAAAAGCGGCTGACCTCGGAGTTGGAGATCGAAGGTGACAAGGAATTACTCGCGGGATCGCCGTCGACTTCGATTATGGAAAGACGACTCTTTCTATGGGTAATTGTTTCTTCCCCCTCCTTTGCGTGCGTCTATATTTTCTCTTTTGTTTAATAGATTCATTGTTAGATTTTCGCTTGGATTTTGTCAGTGAACGCTACGTCGAAAACTTCTATCGGAAGCAAAACTTGGAGTTCTTGATTTTTGTTTTAGTGCGACAAGGGGAACAGAATAAAAGAGGCTAATTGATGCGGGACAGACATCACACCTGCCCGCCACCCTAGAGTCCCACCATGGGCCCACCTGGAGTCAGCACCGGGCGACTTTCATCAGGGTCGCGGCCCGTACACCCCAACCAGCTCTCCGTCATGAAGTCACCACCATGCAGCAGGTTGTTGAGGTCGGGGCTCGATCCCCAGGCCTCCTAGATAAGAGGCCTTCACCAGCACTCTTATCACCAACTGAGCCACGGATCAGTTGGTGATGAGAGTGCTGGTGAAGGCCTCTTATCTAGGAGGTCTGGGGATCGATCCCCGACCTCAACAACCTGCGGCATGGTGGTGACTCCATGACAGAGAGCTGGTTGGGGTGTACGGGTCGCGGCCCCGATGAAAGTCGCCTGGTGCTGACTCCAGGTGGGCCCCCTGGTGGGACTCCAGGGTGGCGGGACTCCAGGGTGGCGGGCAGGTGTGACGCCTGTCCCGCATCACTAATCTTCTTCCCCGGATTTTAAGTTGAACCATTTTTTCAAGAAATTCATTTGAAACAAAATAGTTATTTAATGCTTTCTAAAAATTAAAAGTTGTTTAATTTGTAAAGTTTATGCAACGCCCGCTCAAAATTCTTTTGCAAACTTCAATATTCAGCGCATGCATTAGAGTTTCTTAAGAAAAAGCTGATAGGCACGCAAACTATACACGTCGACCTGCATCAAATTTGGTATCAGTGTCAGGTTCCGAAATTTTCTAAATTTTGAAATCCGCGCTTCATAGAATAGGAACCCGCATAGCATTTTATTTCTTTTTCTTTCTTAAAAAAGATTTTTTTTAAAACAACATAATCATACATTTACATTTACTGCTCGTCTTGCATGCATCTACGCAATGGAAGGTTAATAAGTATGAGTTCACCTCATCGCAACCTCCCCCTAAATATCCTCAAGAGATAAATTTGGAGATGTGTCGAATTGACCATTTGAACGTGGTCAAACAAGTCATGTGAACGAAGTGAATGACCCACCCCAATGGTTTTTTTCCATTTGCCCACCAAATGGTGGTGTTAGCCGAGAGTATACAACAGGTGCGAGAAGGGTTTGACAACCTTACTATTAGGGTGAATAGTTTAAAAATACCTTCTCGAGCTTCAATGTCACCTCAATTCCGAGATGAGAATTTCGTTCGATCCCATCACGAAGTCCCACATTACTACGTGGAAAGATCTACCCTTAGGAGGAATCCACTTTTTGAGGAAGAAATTAAAAACCCATTAGATAGGTTCGAATTTAAACACGATCGGGGTAGAAATTCCCCAAGGTATTTTCCTAATCCACAATGAGAACCTTTTTTAGGCGCGCGAGAAAATTATCAGGAGAGACCGTACTATGACGTAGCTAGAAAAAACGACCTCGAGACCATCATCGGCCTATACCTGTAATGCATCGTGAAGATCATCATAGAGATTAACATCGATCGCTACCCCCGCGACGTCGAGACAATCGTGATCCTTACGATGACGATTATGACTATCCTCCCCGGGATAGGTGACCTGATCTCACACGAGTAGTGAAATTGGATCCACCTCTTTATGACGGATCTATGGATCTCAAGGTCTTTTCTAACTAGGTTCTACAAATAGAAACCTATTTTGAGTGGTATCATATGACGAAGGACCAAAATGTTCAGTTCGCCAAAATGAGATTGCCCGGGTGAGCAAAAAACTTTTGAATCGGTGAAGAGCGAAGTCTAGAGTGGAATGACCTCCCTCCCACTACACATTGGTCTCACATGACAGCCATATTGGAGGAGCAGTACATTCTGCAGCACTATCAGACCCGCCTACGAGATGAACTAACATTTATACGACAAGGATTCAAATCAGTATCTGATTATCTTACTGAAATGAAGGATCTAATGATTCGGTGCAATGTAGTAGAACACTCATGCGATACCTTATCTAATTTTAGGTGTGGAGTACGACCTGGGATCCGAGATGAGGTGATTCAATATGGCCATTATTCCCTAGCAGAGACCATATCTATCGTCATTGATATCGAGTAGCACCAAAAGAGAACCTCCTGATTCAAATTTCAAACCAAAACAAATACTCCTTTTAAGAAAGAAGACCCTAAGAGTAAGGGAATTGGATCGAGAAATACAACTTCCACCAGAGATCGAAAAGGGAAGTCCCTTATATAAACTGTGACTCATTCACAGATCTAATGTTATGAGTGTCAACAGATGAGTCATATATCTAGGGATTGTCACAAGAGAAAGGGTACACTAGTTATTCACGAGGTGACTGAGGAGAACGATTCTGAAGAAGAAACTATATTTGAGAAGGACTCATACATCCTGAATGATGAAGTGTACGGTACCCCTAGCGATGGGATATCATGACGTTCTAGTGGTGAGATGCATGTTATGTAACATCCGAAATTTGACGCGAAAAAATTATTTGATTTGTAGGGGCAAATCGCGACGAATTTTGATCGAGGCACCGCAACGTCAAGGTACAATGCTTCTATTGCTACAGCTCGCGTTCATTAGCTGGTGATTTAAGTTAGTCATATTAGCGAGACGCATTTTAATTGTAGTAACGAAGAGCGACGAGAAATCACTTAGTGCAATGGTATGTGTTTGGTGTGGAGTGGGTTGTGTATAGCCAAAAATTTATAGCATTGGGGTGCCAATAGAAATTCCCCCCCCCCCCCCTCTTCTCATGCGGTTATCAAAACCGCAAGGCTTAAATAAAACCCGCATTTCTCATCTCTCGGGAATAAACCGCAGCCGTCTCCCGCAAACAGTCGCTCGCACCGTCCGTCTCCCGCAGCGCGCAGAGCCGACGCCTCCCGCAAGCTTCTCCGGCGCCCGATCCTCCTTCGAAACCTTTCTCCGATCACTCCTCCCTCCTCTACGAGCACCGGTGGGCATTCCTTTTCCTTCCTTAGCCGTGGAAGTGCCGGATTCAACCCTAACCGGTGGAAGTGAACGTTTTGGCTTCGGTGAGTTCGATTCCTTCCTTTCTCTCGCTTTCTACTTGGTTTTCCTTTGATTTGGAAACAAATTTAACCTAGGTTTTCGTTTTGATTGCCCTATCCTAGGTTTTGGTGTTCGTAGTCCACCACGGTTTTGTGTGGAACGCGTTAGGAGCCTCAATCGCTACTTAAAGGTAATAATTGATGTATAACTCATGAATGTTGTAACCCTAGCTCTATATATATTTTTTTCATGGGAATATCGTAGAGGGAAAGTTCTAAAATTAGGGTTACGGTAAATTTCAGGACTTTGGCGGGGTTGGGGCAGCTTTTGAAGGTCTCCACAGCAGAATTTACTTTTGGAAAAGAAAATGTCGCCGCGCCGAGTATACGAACGTCGCAGCACCACGGTAAGGAAATCCTAATTCCTTTTAGTTAGACATATCAAGTAATTGTATCTTATACGCATAAGTAGGTTTCGTACAACATCATAATCATGCATAGAAAAGTGTGACAGTAGGAAAATAATCGTGGAGACACGTATGAGAACGCCTTCTTCCATAACCACGTTAGTTAAGTCGTGAACAGTTAGTTAAGTACGAAACTTCACATGTACACGTAAGTTTGGAGATTGTCCAACCAAGGGTGCGAAGGTCTCTTCGCGTCGACCACGAGAAAGTCAAGGGTCGCTCAGTAGTACACCAGAAAAGATATCCCATGCAGAGTAGCGTCAGACCAAAAAGGTCAGTAGCACACCAGTCTTTTCGTGCTTGGTAGAGGCGCACTACCATCCTCATAGGGCATAAGGTATTCTATGAGTTACAGTCTTTGGAGTTGACTCCCCTTTGAGACAGTTAGCAGATTCGATACCGTGTCCGCGTGGCACTAGAACAATTGAGTTCGTCAGATGGTCTCGGGTCGTCAGTTTCAGATTTTGCGCGTTAGGAGCTACTCTGCCTAGAGCCTTCCCAGTAAACGTGTAGGCTAGAAGCCACCTAGAACACAATTACAGACTTGACGTGAGACAATACACTAGTTAGTGAACGTCAGGACTTGGGTAAATGGACGAAAAGTCATGAGTATAGAATCATAGTGTTCACCAGTAAGTATAGGAAAAAGCATGCATATCATATATCATGAAATGTTTTCAGTGCACGCGACTAGTTTTAAAGACATGCATGCATTCATATGTAAATCTATTTTAGTGTCACTAAGGGGAATTGTTTTTCTTTACTCTGACCCTTCGTGGGCAATGTTTTTCAGGTGACCCAGGTGGGAAACTTCGTCTAGGATGAGCGTCATGGTGGTGTCCGAGTGTAGTACTTTTACTATTTTCAGTTTACTCCATTTTCAGCATGTACTTGTAATTATGGACAGCGTAACTCATTAATATTTTATGTATCTTGTATCAGACTTATTTGATAGTTCAGATTTTCAGTTAATGCAGTCTCATTTTTGTTTAGTGGCTCTGTGAATCCAGACATCAGGTATGTGGTTAACCTTAGTTTAATTTTTACTTCCGCTGTAAGTATTAAATCTGTTTAGCTTGGACTTTTATTACCTGCTGCTACTAGTTTTAATACTGCTTCCTAGTTTTCTTTATATCGCTGACCCGGCCGGACGGCTGATTTCTGTAATACTGGGAAGGGGTGTTACAAATTGGTATCAAAGCGAGGTTTAGGATCCCTGGACCCTAGAAGGTTTTCACAGAGCCATAGGACTGTATAACAGTAAACTTTTGTTAGTAGAGTATTTTAAGTTGCGTTTAAGGCTTAGTTTTTCGCAGGAGTACGAATATAGTTGTCAAGCCAGTTTTAGTAGACGCTTGATAAATAACCAGATTTCTTTTATATGTTCTATCAGGCTACTCGAGTAAGTGAACCAGGTGAATCTTCACGTCAGGACCCTGTTCCTAACGCCACTATGGGAGATGCTGCAGTGCCACAGGTAACTCCAGTTCCAGCAGCTTCAGAGGGCACTGATATAGCGTCTCAGATTGCCAAGGCGGTTACTGTTGCCTTGATGGAGTTTCAGAGAGGACTGGCTGCAGGGTTTCCAGTTCCAGGGCACGTACCAGCCCCTGCACCAGCTCCTGCCCCAGCGCCCGTGGAGATGACCCTGGAGCGTTATTTGAGGAATTTTAGGGAACTTCAGCCTTCAAACTTCAATGGGGATGAGACCCCGATGGATACAGATGATTGGGTAGCAAACACCAGAGACCTGTTGGATGTTTAGGAGTGCCCAGAGAATAAGAAGGTTCCTCTGGCAGTTTTCCTCCTCCGAGGTGAGGCAAAGGTCTGGTGGGACAAGTACCGGGCGGATGATCCCGCAGGTAAATGGTTATGAAAATTCCTTTAATTATTTTGGAAGTGATATGTTCTCTCTTTAAATAGTATGATTATGTTTTTGGCCAGGTCGTACGCCAGACATGTTTACGTGGGGCGAATTTTCTAGAGCCCTTGTGAATTGGTTCGTGCCTCCTTCCGCACAACGAGGTCTACAGGAGAGATACCTTAGACTTTTCCAGGGGGACAGGACTGTTGCTGAGTACGAGCGAGAGCTTACCCATCTGGCTCGATATGCGGGCGTAATGCAGGGAGACCAGACTGAGAAGTGCAGCCGCTTTGTGGATGGCTTACGTGACTCATTAAGACAGCCGCTGATGACCATGGTCAATGCTGATTACAGGAGCTTAGTGGATACGGCTCGCAGGCTGGAGGCTGACCAGCAGAAGGTTCAAAAGCGAAGTAATTTCCGTGCAAAGCGATCTCAGGATTCGCATCAGTCGCAGCAGAGCAGAAATGATCAGGGGAAGAACTGGAACAAGAAGCAGAAGCCTGATGCGAGGAAGTATGGTCAATCTGGTGACAGGAGCAGGGACTACCCCCTTTGTCCCAAGTGTCAGCGTCGCCATCCAGGAGAGTGTTTGGCCAGCGCGGGCGTGTGTTACAAGTGTCGTCAACCTGGACACATTGCTCGTTTCTGTCAGGAAGGTGGTTCGAATCAGGTAATCAACCTTGTTGTATTTTTGTACAGTTATAAATTTTCGGTAGATGACAAATGTATTTTGTTCCTGCAGTCGAAGTATAAGATTGGTGGCCCTAGCAGAGCAGACAAGGGCAAAACGTTGATGATTACCGATGGAAGACCACAGCAGGGTCGAGATTTGGTGCAGCCCAGAGCTTATGGACTTGGTCAGCAGGAGGCTAAGGGGCAGGAAGATGTGGTGACAGGTAAGTGTTTAATTTGCCTGATAAGCTTATTTAACACTCCGTAGTAACACTCTTTTTTTTTTGAAAATTCATTCATGTAGGCATCCTTATGATTCGAAATTTACCCTCTAAGATTCTGTTTGATACGGGTGCCTCGCACTCGTTTATCGCAAAATCTCTAGTGCGTAAGTTGAATTTAGAAGTATTCTCAGAGACTGTAGCGCTGGATGTTATGATGCCGAATGGATCCCTTCTGCAGACCAGAGATAGGTGCAGGGTACCGGTGCAGTTTGGTGACACCGAGATTATTGTGGAAGCTTTGCAGCTACCTATTGCAGGATTCGACCTGATTTTTGGAATGGAATGGCTTTCGGCAGTCAACGCCAGGATTGACTGTAGGGCGAAGCAGATACAGTTTGATGGCCCCAATCAGACTTCGTTTTCTTTTCAGGGCTTGAAGGGAGTAGTGAAAATGATTATATCTGCAGTCCAAGCGAGAAGGTGCATCAGTAAGGGTTGCGAAACCTTCGTAGTACTGATGAATGCAGACACTAAGGCTGAGTTGTCAGAGGTACCAGTGGTGCAGGAATTCCCCGATGTCTTCCCGGAAGAGCTCCATGGTGCCCCTCCAGATAGAGAGATTGAGTTCCCGATAGACTTGCAGCCTGGGGCTACACCGGTAGCCAAATCTCCCTATCAGATGGCTCCAAGGGAACTAGCAGAGTTGAAGAGTCAGTTGCAGGAGTTACTTGATTTGGGTTTTATACGCCCCAGCACTTCACCATGGAGTGCTCCAGTTCTTTTTGTGAAGAAGAAAGACGTTAGTCTGAGACTGTGCATAGACTACCGTGAGTTGAACAAGCTAACAGTAAAGAACAAGTACCCGATTCCCAGGATTGATGATTTGTTCGACCAGTTGGTGGGATCGAACACTTTCTCCAAGTTAGATCTGAGGTCAGGCTATCACCAATTAAAGATTCGTGATTTGGATATTCAGAAGACGGCTTTCAGCACCAGATATGGACACTTCGAGTTCGTGGTCATGCCGTTTGGGCTGACCAATGCTCCTTCAGTATTTATGGACCTGATGAACAGGGTATTTCGGGAGTACTTGGACCGTTTTGTCATCGTCTTTATAGATGACATCTTGGTGTTCTCTAAGAGTGCAGAAGATCATGCAGCACATCTCAGGATTGTTTTGAGCACACTCAGAAAAATCAGTTGTTTGCCAAGTTTTCAAAGTGCGAATTTTGGCTTTCAGAGATTGCATTCTTAGGCCATATCATCAGTCAGAAAGGAGTTAGTGTTGATCCGAAGAAGATAGAGGTCATTAAGAGTTGGCCAAGGCCGACGACAGTTTCAGAGGTTCGCAGCTTTTTGGGTCTTGCTGGTTACTACAGGAGATTCATCAGAGATTTTTCGAAGATAGCCTTACCACTGACTTCCTCACCAGGAAGGGTAAGGGCTTGGATTGGACAGTTGAGTGTGAGTTGGCTTTTGGGGACTTGAAGGGCAGGTTGATGACCGCACCGATTTTGAGTTTACCATCAGGGCCTGACGGGTTTCAGATCTACAGCGATGCATCAGGTCAGGGTTTGGGGTGTGTTCTCATGCAGCATGGAAAGGTCGTAGCCTATGCCTCGAGATAATTAAAGGTTCATGAGAGGAACTATCCAGTGCATGACTTGGAGCTTGCAGCAGTCATACATGCTTTGAAGATTTGGAGGCACTATCTCTATGGAGTGCGTTGTGAGATCTTCACTGATCATAAGAGACTCAAGTATATCTTTGATCAGCGAGAGCTCAATTTGAGGCAACGCAGATGGTTGGAGTTTCTATCAGACTACGACGTAGACATTCAGTACCATCCAGGAAAGGCGAACGTTGTAGCTGATGCCCTTAGCCGTAGAGGTTCGTGTTTCTTTCTCCTCACTCAGCAGGAGGAGTTAGTGCGAGAGCTGGAGAGACTGGATATTACCATTGTGCCACGCAGTAGTTTTGTTCTGCAAGGTTGAGTTGGATGGAGATTACCTGCGATATCAAGGACAGAATCAGGACAGCTCTACCGTTGGATCCAAAGATGACAGAGATTTGGAGCTCAGCGCAGTCAGGACAGAAGGAGGGATTCACTATTCAGGATGAATTACTATTGATTGATGGCAGGTTGTGTATCCCCGATGTTAGTCACCTTCGCGAGGATATTTTATTTGAGGCACACAATTCCAGATATTCTATACATCCGGGTAGCACGAAGATGTATGCAGATCTCAAGAAGCTAGTCTGGTGGCCAGGCTTGAAGAGAGATGTTGCAGATTACGTAGGGAAGTGTGAGACGTGCAAGTTGGTTAAGGCCGAGTGCCAAAGGCCTGGAGGCAAGTTGCAGCCACTTCCCATTCCTGAGTGGACATTCGAAGATATATCCATGGATTTCATTCATGGTTTGCCGAGATCGCAGAGTGGGAATGATTCATTGTGGGTTATAGTTGATCGACTTTCTAAGGTCGCCCATTTCATTCCTCTTAGGAAGACGGATCAAGGTCCGAAGCTGGCACAGTTATATTTGGACGAGATAGTACGGCTTCACGGTATTCCCAGGACTATAGTTTCAGACCGAGACGGCAGATTCACCTCCAGGGAGTGGCGATACGTACAGGAGCGGTTGGGTACCAGGTTACACTTCAGCACCGCTTTCCATCCCCAGACCGATGGACAGACTGAGCGCACAAATAGGACTTTGGAGGATTTGTTACGGATGTGCATTTTGGATTTTGGAGGAAAGTGGGAGAAATATGTTACACTAGTGGAGTTCTCCTACAACAATAGTTTTCAGACAAGTATTGGGATGACACCGTTCGAGGCCCTCTATGGCAGACGTTGTCGGACACCGTTATGTTGGGCGGAAAGTGAAGAGAGATCCACAATCAGGGAGTCATGGATTGATAAGACCACTGATAGGATCAAGCTTATTCAGGAGCGTATGAAGACAGCTCAGGATCGTCAGGCCAAGTATCATGATCAGAAGCACAGGTCAGTAGAGTTCAGTGTTGGAGACTACGTTTATCTGAAGGTCAGACCAGTCAGAGGAGTTTCTAGAATAAAGCTGATGAAAAAGCTGAGCCCCAGATTCGTTGGTCCTTTTGAGGTACTGGAAAGAATTGGTGAGGTTGCTTACAGATTGGCCTTACCTGAGGAGATGAGTGGTGTACATGATGTCTTCCACGTCTCTTATCTGAGGAGATCAGTCAGAGATCCTAGTCAGATCATAAGTACCGAGGAAGCACCAATTGAGACAGATCTTAGTATTGGGGTTAGACCAGCCAGAATAGTGGATTCAAGGATACAGAAGCTCAGAAATAGAGAGATTCACATGATCAAAGTCCTTTGGATGAACTGTGGCAGACCAGAGTATACTTGGGAGCGTGAGGATGAACTTAAGAGCAATGCAGACTATTCTTTTCTCTTCGATTCAGGTATGACTACAATTTTCGAGGACGAAAATTTTTGTTAGGAGGGGAGATTTGTAACATCCGAAATTTGACGCGAAAAAATTATTTGATTTGTAGGGGCAAATCGCGACGAATTTTGATCGAGGCACCGCAACGTCAAGGTACAATGCTTCTATTGCTACAGCTCGCATTCATTAGCTGGTGATTTAAGTTAGTCATATTAGCGAGACGCATTTTAATTGTAGTAACGAAGAGCGACGAGAAATCACTTAGTGCAATGGTATGTGTTTGGTGTGGAGTGGGTTGTGTATAGCCAAAAATTTATAGCCTTGGGGTGCCAATAGAAATCCCCCCCCCCCTCTTCTCATGCGGTTATCAAAACCGCAAGGCTTAAATAAAACCCGCATTTCTCATCTCTCGGGAATAAACCGCAGCCGTCTCCCGCAAACAGTCGCTCGCACCGTCCGTCTCCTGCAGCGCGCAGAGCCGACGCCTCCCGCAAGCTTCTCCGGCGCCCGATCCTCCTTCGAAACCTTTCTCCGATCACTCCTCCCTCCTCTACGAGCACCGGTGGGCATTCCTTTTCCTTCCTTAGCCGTGGAAGTGCCAGATTCAACCCTAACCGGTGGAAGTGAACGTTTTGGCTTCGGTGAGTTCGATTCCTTCCTTTCTCTCGCTTTCTACTTGGTTTTCCTTTGATTTGGAAACAAATTTAACCTAGGTTTTTGTTTTGATTGCCCTATCCTAGGTTTTGGTGTTCGTAGTCCACCACGGTTTTTGTGTGGAACGCGTTAGGAGCCTCAATCGCTACTTAAAGGTAATAATTGATGTATAACTCATGAATGTTGTAACCCTAGCTCTATATATATTTTTTTCATGGGAATATCGTAGAGGGAAAGTTCTAAAATTAGGGTTACGGTAAATTTCAGAACTTTGGCGGGGTTGGGGCAGCTTTTGAAGGTCTCCAACAGCAGAATTTACTTTTGGAAAAGAAAATGTCGCCGCGCCGAGTATACGAACGTCGCAGCACCACGGTAAGGAAATCCTAATTCCTTTTAGTTAGACATATCAAGTAATTGTATCTTATACGCATAAGTAGGTTTCGTACAACATCATAATCATGCATAGAAAAGTGTGACAGTAGGAAAATAATCGTGGAGACACGTATGAGAACGCCTTCTTCCATAACCACGTTAGTTAAGTCGTGAACAGTTAGTTAAGTACGAAACTTCACATGTACACGTAAGTTTGGAGATTGTCCAACCAAGGGTGCGAAGGTCCCTTCGCGTCGACCACGAGAAAGTCAAGGGTCGCTCAGTAGTACACCAGAAAAGATATCCCATGCAGAGTAGCGTCAGACCAAAAAGGTCAGTAGCACACCAGTCTTTTCGTGCTTGGTAGAGGCGCACTACCATCCTCATAGGGCATATGGTATCCTATGAGTTACAGTCTTGGGAGTTGACTCCCCTTTGAGACAGTTAGCAGATTCGATACCGTGTCCGCGTGGCACTAGAACAATTGAGTTCGTCAGATGGTCTCGGGTCGTCAGTTTCAGATTTTGCGCGTTAGGAGCTACTCTGCCTAGAGCCTTCCCAGTAAACGTGTAGGCTAGAAGCCACCTAGAACTCAAGTACAGACTTGACGTGAGACAGTACACTAGTTAGTGAACGTCAGGACTTGGGTAAATGGACGAAAAGTCATGAGTATAGAATCATAGTGTTCACCAGTAAGTATAGGAAAAAGCATGCATATCATATATCATGAAATGTTTTCAGTGCACGCGACTAGTTTTAAAGACATGCATGCATTCATATGTAAATCTATTTTAGTGTCACTAAGGGGAATTGTTTTTCTTTACTCTGACCCTTCGTGGGCAATGTTTTTCAGGTGACCCAGGTGGGAAACTTCGTCTAGGATGAGCGTCATGGTGGTGTCCGAGTGTAGTACTTTTACTATTTTCAATTTACTCCATTTTCAGCATGTACTTGTAATTATGGACAGCGTAACTCATTAATATTTTATGTATCTTGTATCAGACTTATTTGATAGTTCAGATTTTCAGTTAATGCAGTCTCATTTTTGTTTAGTGGCTCTGTGAATCCAGACATCAGGTATGTGGTTAACCTTAGTTTAATTTTTACTTCCGCTGTAAGTATTAAATCTGTTTAGCTTGGACTTTTATTACCTGCTGCTACTAGTTTTAATACTGCTTCCTAGTTTTCTTTATATCGCTGACCCGGCCGGACGGCTGATTTCTGTAATACTGGGAAGGGGTGTTACATGTTATCTACACCGCAGGATTCAGTCGATTATTGGCGGACGGACATCTTCCAGGCCTACTTTAAGGCTGAGGAGAAAGTGTGTCGTTTAGTGGTGGATAGCGGGAGTTGTATGAACGTAATAGCCGAGACAGCATTAACTCGCTGAGACTTGTACAATCCCGTGTTCGCCGAGTGGATGAGCCAAGGGAGGGACTCAGGACCGGGTGAGTTAAGTGAGCAAGGAAGCGGGCCCACACCCGCCCAAAGTGGCAGACGACTGGTCAGAGGGACGAGTCATGAGATATGGATGCGCTCGCTCCAGGATACGAGTAGAAGGCGGCGAGCGCCAACTTCATCAGACACTCGCCACCCGGGCAGGGCGAGTCGGAGGCCATGGCCGAACTTGCCCCAGGTAAAGAATAGGAGGCAGACGAGCGTCAGCTTCATCAGACACTCGCCACTTGCCTCAGGGCAAGCTGGAAGGTAGGATCACACCCGTCCCAGGGTAAAGAAGCGAGAAGTGGGCGAGTACCAGCTTCGTCAGGTACTCTCCATTTTGTGTGTAGTGTTCGCTTATTAAGGAGCTTATCACGGAGAGCCAAGCGAGAGCCAGCCCCACCGGAGGTCGGCGAGGCCCCACCGGAGGTCGGCGAGGCCCCACCGGAGGTCGGCGAGGCCCCACCGGAGGTCGGCGAGGCCCCACCGGAGGTCGGCGAGGCCCCACCGGAGGTCGGCGAGGCGAGCCGGAGGTCGGCGAGGCGAGCCGGAGGTCGGCGAGGCGAGCCGGAGGTCGGCGAGGCGAGCCGGAGGTCGGCGAGGCGAGCCGGAGGTCGGCGAGGCGAGCCGGAGGTCGGCGAGGCGAGCCGGAGGTCGGCGAGGCGAGCCGGAGGTCGGCGAGGCGAGCCGGAGGTCGGCGAGGCGAGCCGAAGGTCGGTGAGTGTTGGTCCCATTAGGGCATCCGCCACTCCTAGGGGCTGGGGTCTCGTCACGGTTAAGCTCCAAGAGAATTTTCCCTGTAATGTCATATTTGTTTTTGACTGCCAATAGTCATTCCAAACAGCGGAGTTTGGCTGTTGCCAGACGAATTTGGGGTGCGCATAGCAAAACCGAAAAGTCGGGATTGCGATATTGGCAGGCCCCGCTAGAAAAACTATAAATAGACCCTGAAGAGCACCATTGGGGATGAACACAGATCTTGGCTTCTTCCTCATCAGGTTGATTTTGGTTAGCTTCAAAGGCTCTCCAAGATGCCCAACTTCAACTTAAGCTTAGGAGGGGAAGCGCTCAAAGATCTTCTGGGTGTGTGGTGGGTACTCTGCATTGCAGCCAGGGTCTGTGTCAAGTTCTGAGTCTTCAACTTAGCGTTCTTCTCGGTAGAAGTAGGTGTGGGTTGTCCCCTTTGGGTCCGAACTTCTCGTTGGGTCAAATCTCGGTTCCAACATTTTTGGTGCGGTGAGCGTGAGCCGCAACTTGCACAAGAAAATCTTGTGGGAGTTTCATGGCTGGAGATGAGGAACAAGGTACTGGCCACGGCGGCCCTCCACTATCTACGACGTCGGCTACGGTCGGGATGTTGGAAGAGTTCAAGAGGGAGGTCTTAGAGACCATCCACTTCGCATTCTCCGCAGCGCGGGCCGAGTGCTCGATCCCCAAGGTCCAAGTAGTACCACCGCCATGGATAGGCGAGAATGACCCAAGACAGAGTCCAAGTAAGGAGACGAAGAGTGGAGGGCAGGAACGAGATCTAGATGTGCGAGAACTCTTCCCCAGTCCGGCGAGTGCAGTCCCCGCCTGCGAGCTGGTCGCGTGAGTGGAGCATGCGAGACCGTCGGGTGGCGAGGGCCCATTCCGCGAGCTGGTAGTTTCCGCGCCAGTTCCGGAAGGGTTCATGGAGCCAGGGTTGACGTATTACACTGGCAAGGATAATCCCGTCCAGCACTTGCAGTGGTTCGAAGTCATGGTTTCCATCAGGCCGATGTCGGACGAATTCAAGTGTCGTCTTTTCGCCATCACCTTGAAATAGAAAGCAAGCGACTGGTTTCACCAGCTCCCGGTGGGGTCAATCTATGCATTCAAGGATTTGCGCCAAAGCTTTCAGTTGCGTTTCTCAACATCTAAGAAGAGGAAGAAAAGTACTGAGGCACTCTTCAAGATCCAGTAGAGATCAGAGGAGTCACTGGTCAGCTACGTAGACAGGTTCCAGGAGGAGATCTTACTCATTCAGGAGGTGTCGGGATTCGCCCTTCGACTCGCATTCACTGTGGGGCTGCGAGAGGGATTCTTTAAAATGAGCCTGAATCGGAAGCCACCCTTGTCATTCGAAGAGCTGATAGAAAGATCGGAGAAGGAGAGGCGGCGAACACAACATTCGCTAAGAAGTTGACAAGGTTGAGTACCTCGGAGTCGAGAGAGCAAGGGGGCTCCAGGCTGTAACGACCCAAACTTCAGCACTGTTGAAACCGAGAAATCGGTCTATGTGGAGTTCGGGGTCCCTTGAAAGGGGTGACCTCACACTTACTGCACTCAGGGGGGTGTCACAGACCAAAGGTTCGGGAAAATAGGAACAGAACCTCGGCTTTAGCGTGGAGGTCCCACCACACACCCGGAAGGTCACGAGAGCACTTCCCCTCCCTCACCAATGGCTGAGCTGGGTATCTTGGAGAGCTCTCAAACTCCACCAAGAAGAAGCCTAAGGAGGAGGAAGCAAAAACCCTCCCCTCCAAAGATACCCAAGGGGGTCTATTTATAGTTTTCCCAAACTTAGGGACCAAAAGGTCAGAAATACCCCCAAGACAAATAGGTCCTGGGCCAATAGAAAACATCCACACCGGGGGCTAAAGAGGTAATTTCTCCCGGGGGCACAACGGTAAAAGCATGGCCAAAAGAGGTCTGGGGGCAAACGGAGGCTAAACCATGCCCCTCACCTTTCCCGGACACCAGAGACGAGTGGGGGTTAAACCACTCCACTCCTCCCTTACCTTGGTACCGGGCGAGCGGGAGAGTCCCGCTGAAGAACCAGCTGGGGGGGGGAGACCCTATCTCGCCCCGCAAGACTGGGGGACTAGGCGACCCGGGCGAGACCCTGGCTGCCGGCCGGTCTCGCCCCACACAGGCCGCTCAGGTCTGGCGCCTGGGCGAGACCCTGGCCGCCGGTCGGTCTCGCCCCGCACAGGCCGCACAGGCCTGGCTCCTGGGTGAGACCCTGGCCGCCGGCCGATCTCGCCCCGCACAGGCCGCACAGGTCTGGTGCCTGCTACTCCCACCTCATATCTAGCAAGCCGAGGCGGGTGTCGGCCAACTTGCCACACCCTCCCCCTAAAAGGGGTCAGGGGGGAGGCAGATTTTTCATCCCCTCACTAGTATATTATGCAAGTTGAGCCTAAAATGACCACCGGCCCACCAAGAGTGTCAAACCACTCAAAAAGCTTAAAAAACGAGCAGCAAGCCTCACATCTTGTTTGGGGAACTCTCTTTGCGAATACGGGGTTGTACAAGCACAAAGAGAAATCAAAGCAGTGACGAATTATTTATCATATCATTATTTATGAACATGTGGGGTACACTAAGAGTTAAGAATATAATTATGCAATTGGTGTGTGAATAGTAATTAGAAGCATTAAAAAATAGTAAGAAACTTAATGCAATTTGGGGTTGTTATTAGCCAACTTTATGTGATGGCTCATTATAATTGTTTGTAACAAATGTTAATTAGTGTTATATATGGGTTGCTATTAGTAATTTTGGGTTGTGTGTTGTTGGTTTGTGTTAATGCCATGTGGAATTAAGTGATATGGCTAGGTTGGATTTGGTGTTAACACTTGGCCAAGTCATGTGTTGGTTGGTAGTTTACTTTGGACTTAATTGGGTGACATCTGGATTAGTACATTAATGTACTTGACTTCTTGTTGGCACTGGCCGCTTACTCCTCTTATTAAAAAGTGTCGAGCCGTCCTTTCTTCCCGCACATCTCGTCTCTGCGCATTTTCCTGTATCGCTGAATCCCGACTTCTTCTTCTTCCAGTGCTGCTCCTCCTTCCTGGCTGCTACTCTTCTAATTTCTTTTTCTCTTCCTCTTAGTAGACGCTGCTACTGTCGCTGCCCCGTGTCGCTGCTTCTGTGTCGCCGACCCTGTGCCATCTATTTAGGGCATTTTTGTCGCTGGTTTTGAGTTGTTGCTGCTTGTCTCCTCTGCTTCCTACCTTCTTCGGTGCCTCCTCCGAAGATTTTGAAAGGATTTCGCCACACCTCTGCGTATCCGAGAAGGATCGGTTGTGCAACAATTTACTTCCTACCTCTTCCGTTGTAAGGAGACTTTCTTATCCTTATTTTCTTCTATTTTTGCTACCTTGCTGGTTTGGAATTATTATTGTTGTTGTTAGTCGACTCTTGCCATTTTTCTGTGGTTTTTTTCTCTATTAGATTGCTGATCTCCCATTTCTGGACTGTTTGAATGGTTAGTTGTGCTGTTTTTGGGTCTGTTTAAGCAGTATTTTACCTTGCCATTTTGGGTTATTTTTGTGCCTTGTGTCTTGTTGGGCAGACTTGTTTAAGGGCTGGTTTGTGCTATTTGAGGACTTTTTAATTACATTAGTTTGAGGGATGGTTAGCCAGATTTTGGGGGTTGTTTTTGGGTGCGGAACAGCCATGTATATTGTTGTACAGCCTTGTTTATAGGGCTGCTATTTGGGCTCCTTTTAGTGCTATTTTGATGGGAATTGCTTTAGAATTCATGTCTCTTGATGGCAACTTTTGGTGCGGCTAATAGTAGCCCTTTGTGTTGCTAATGGCTTCTTGTTGGAATGTTTTATTGTCAGAAAGATTGGGGAGATGTTAATTGGAAGTTCTTAAGGTTGTCAATAAGTGCAGTGTAGTGGTTGTTTATGTCTATTATTGCTTACTTTTGGATGTTTAGAAAGTATTAGAAATACAGATGTGTGTGTATTACATATATGAAACTCATGAGGAGTTTAAGTAATCAGCATGAAAGCGTGATTAGTTGATATTATGAGAGGAATAGCTTGGTGAAAGGGTGACAGGACCGATGTAGATTAGAGTTATTATGCTATTTTGATTTCCTGACTACATATAAATTAAGTTTAAAACCTTTATGTATTAAATTACAGATATTATTTGAATGATATTTCCAAGTAAATGAAAGGGAAAGAAAATATCAACGGTGAGTACTTATCACTTTAATTATGCTTAGATTACCGTACTTTTAGAATATAAAATTGTATCACATTTTTTATAGAAATGCATCTCATGCATGCGCATTAACGAATATGGAAGAGAGAAAATCACAAAAAGATGAAAATAATGGAAGAATTTACATTCAAGTGTAAAACATAAACCATATGTGAATTTATGAATTTGATAGAATAAGAATGCGCAGTAATATGATAGATCATAACGTAATAGAAAAAGATAAAAGATGTTTAAAAATCTGCATGTGAGAAATGTTAAGGATTTAATCTTATGATTTAGGGAGATACCTACTAATGGATTACCCACGTAGGGGTGTTGCCTACGGTTATTTACCCCGGAAGGGGGTGGGGCCCATTCAAGTTGCATGCCTTAACATTTCCTGAGATATGTAATTAAATTAACGCTTAACGGATATATTTAGTAAATGAATACTTAAATGATATATTTGGTAAATTAATGCTTAACAGATTAACACTCAAAGCACATGTTTGGAATTTTGAATAAGAGGAATTATGGAATGATTGAACCCATCATTGGATGAAATTAAGTTGAGAAATTAACATCAAGTAAATGAGAGAATAAATTGCATACCAAAATTTAATAAAGAATAGAATGTTGCAAATATTATATTCTTCTGATATTACATTTCTATGTTGCATTTTGAAGATGAAAAGATATACATGTTATTGGAAATCTTTTGATTGTATTTACAACAGTTAGAGAGATATGTTTATCACTTAATCATATTTTTATGACTAAGCCCGTCGTCATTTTGTTTAGGTTGCTAAGGCGAACTTGTATGCGCAAAGAAAAAGTTAACTGTGTAAAAATCTCGCAACTGATTGAACCAATGTATGAGTTGTTTTATTATGTGTTTTATTTTGTATTCACTCTCTCTACTTCATCCTGGGTAAATAACTTGAAAATAGCTTAAATACTGAATTCTTTTGGGGTCTGAATTAGGGCCTCACAAAATGGTATCAGAGTCAGGTTTGAAGTTCGGCTGTAATAAGTATATAATAAGTACACAAAATAAGAATTTAAGGATCGACGAAGCGGGAGGATTGGGACGCCCAAGAAAAGTAAGATCTATTAAGGATTGCAAACGTCAATCTAAAATAAATTATAGAGGAGTATATGGCAAGTTGATTTCAATATTAATAAAAATTAGCGTAAATGAGGCCTGAGGGAAATACAGTGAGAAATTGAGTATCATCTTTTTGGCTTCGACATCAAAATTTCATTATTGTTTCAATGTATGTTAGGTTACGTCTTTATTAAAATAGAGACCGATTAAAAGAATAAAAGCTGAAATACACAATTACAAAATTAAATGTAATAAGAATTGTAATTTCACTTTCACTCTATATACTGTATTTTGGATTTTGGCTAGATCTTTTATATAGTAGGTAGATTTTGAAGGTGTTACAAAAGAGTATTTTGGTGGTGTAATAAAGATAATGAAGTTATTGAACATCAAGTAAGGTTCATTTTGGAAAGATGAGATGGTGAAGAAGTAAGAACCGAATGAAATTGCATACAATTTTCGTCCTCGAAAATTCCTGTAAGAGGGGAAGAATTTGTAACGACCCAAACTTCAACATAAAGAGAAATCAAAGCAATGACGAATTATTTATCGTATCATTATTTACAAACATGTGGTGTACATGTCGGTTTGGGTTTGAAATGTCGGATTGCGGGGGATATATCGTGGATATTTTACAATATCGGATTTTAATATTTAAATAAAGATAACAATGTTTATAAACACATTTTTTGCAAATAAGTAAAAATGTAGTAGACAATATATGTTTATAAACTTTACATTAAACATGTAATAATATGATTATAATGAAGTAATGAAGTAATAAATAAAAATAAACAAAATTTTGCATATTAATAAATGGTAAATATTGAATATATGCATATATATGCAGGGTGATGCAATATACCTCCCGGGTTTGAGTAGAGCATATATATGCATATATATGCAGGGTGATGCATATAACAAACTATCAACAAACTGATGCATATATATACAGGGTTATGCAATATATCTCCAAGTGCAGGGTGATACATATATCTCAAAGGATTATAACAGCTGTGAGAAAGTAAGAAGTCAACAAATATAAAATGACATATAAAATTTCTTGCAAATTAAACTGCATTTAGAAAGATGATGAAGAAAGAAAAAATAAAGGAGACATGTCGGCCGATATCTATAACAATGCTAAGAGGTAAGAATATAATTATGCAATTGGTGTGCGAATAGTAATTAGAAGCATTAAAAAGAATAGTAAGAAAATTAATGCAATCTAGGGATGCTATTAGCCAAATTTATGTGATGGCTCATTATAATTGTTTGTAATAAATGTTAATTAGTGTTATATGTGGGCTGTCATTAGTAATTTTAGGTTGTGTGTTGTTGGTTTGTGTTAATGCATGTGGAATTAAGTGATATGGCTAGGTTGGATTTGGTGCTGAAACTTGGCCAAGCCATGTGTTGGCTGGTGGTTTACTTTGGACTTAATTGGGTGACATTTGGATCAGTGCATTGATGTATTTAACTCCTTGTTGCCACTGGTCGCTTACTCCTCTTATTAAAAAGAGTCGAGCCCTTCTTTCTTCCCGCACATGTCGTCTCTGCGCTTTTTCCTGTACCGCTGAATCCCGACTACTTCTTCTTTCTGTGTTGCTCCTCCTTCATGGTTGCTAATACTCTTCTACTCTCGTTTTCTCTTCCTCTTAGTAGCTGCTGCTACTGACGCTGCCCTGTGTCGCTGCTTCTGTGTCGCCGACCCTGTGCCGCCGGTTTAGGGCATTTCTGTCGTTGGTTTTGAGTTGTTGTTGCTTGTCTCCTCTGCTTCCTACCTTCTTTGGTGCCTCCTTCGGAGATTTTGAAAGGATTTCGCCACACCTTTGCGTATCCGAGAAGGATCGGTTGTGCAGCAATTTACTTCCTCCCTCTTTCACTGTAAGAATACTTTCTTCTCCTTATTTTCTTCTGTTTTTGTTACATTGCTGGTTTGGAATTATTATTATTAATGTTAGTCGGCTATTGCCATTTTTCTGTGGTTGTTTTCGCTATTAAATTGCTGATCTCCCATTTCTAGATTTTTTTGAGGGTTAGTTGTGCTGTTTTGGGGGGTTGTTTAAGCAGTATTTTACCTTGCAATTTTGGGTCATTTTTGTGTCTTGTGTCTTCCTGGGAAGCCTTGTTTAAGGGATGGTTTGTGTTATTTGAGGACTATTTTAATTACATAGTTTGCTGGGCAGCCTTGTTTAAGGATACTTTCTTCTCCTTATTTTCTTTTGTTTTTGTTACCTTGCTGATTTGGAATTATTATTATTGATGTTAGTCGGCTATTGCCATTTTTCTGTGGTTGTTTTCGCTATTAAATTGATGATCTCCCATTTCTGGATTTTTTTGAGGTTAGTTGGGCTGTTTTGGGGGGCCGTTTAAGCAGTATTTTACTTTGCAATTTAGGATCATTTTTGTGTCTTGTGTCTTGCTGGGCAGCCTTGTTTAAGGGCTGGTTTGTGTTATTTGAGGACTATTTTAATTACATTAGTTTGGGGGTTGGTTAGCCAGCTTTTGGGGGCTGTTTTTGTGTGCTAGACAGCCATGTATATTGTTGTACATCCTTGTTTATAAGGCTGCTGTTTGGGCTCCTTTTACTGCTATTTTAAAGGGGATTGCTTTAGAATTCATGTCTCTTGATGATAGCTTTTGGTGCGGCTAATAGTAGCCCTTTGTGTTGCTAATGGAATCTTGTTGGAATGTTTTATTGTCAGGAAGATTGGGGAGATGTTAATTGGAAGTTCTTATGATTGTCAATAAATGCAGTGTAGTGGTTGTTTATGTATATTATTGCTTATTTTTGGATGATGTATGTATTACATATAGGAAACTCATGAGGAGTTTAAGTAATCAGCATGAGAGTATGATTAGTTGATATTATGAGAGGTGTAACTTGGCGAAAGGGTGACGGGGCTGATGTAGATTAGAGCTATTATGCTATTTTGATAATAAATTAAGTTTAAAACTTTTATGTATTAAATTATAGATATTATTTCAATGATGTTTCGTGATGATGTTTCAAGTAAATGAAAGAGAAAGAAGATTTCAACGGTGAGTTTTTATCACTTTAATTATGCTTAGATTACTGTACTTTTCGAATATAAAATTGTATCTTTTCTTATAGAAATGCATCTCATGCATGCGCACTAACATGAATTGAATATGGAAGAGAGAAAATCACAAAAAGATGAAAATAATGGAAGAATTTATATACAGGTGTAAAACATAAACAATATGTGAATTTATGAATTTGATAGCATAAGAATGCGCGGTAATATGATAGATCATAACATAATAGGAAAAGATAAAAGATACTTAATCTTATGATGTAGGGAGATACCTACTAATGGATTACCCATGTATGGGGTGTTGCCTACGGTTATTTACCCCAGAAGGGGGTGGGGCTCATTCAAGTTGCATGGCTTAACATTTCCTGAGATATGTAATTAAATTAATGCTTAACGAATATGTTTAGTAAATGAATACTTAAAGGATATTTTTGGTAAATTAACGCTTAACGGATTAACACTCAAAGCACATGTTTGGAATTCTGAATAAGAGTAATGATGGAATGATTGAACCCATCATTTGATGAAATTAAGTTGAGAAATTGACATCAAGAAAATGAGAGAATAAATTGCATACCAAAATTTAATAAAGAATAAAATGTTACAAATATTATATACTTCTGATATTACATTTCTATACTGCATTTTGAAGCTGAAAAATATATACATGTTATTGGAAATCTTTTGATTGTATTTACAGTAGTTAGAGAGGTATGTTCCTCGCTTAGTCATATTTTTATGACTAAACCCGTCATCATTTTATTTAGGTTGCTAAGGCGAATCTGTGTGCGCAAAAAAAATTAACTGTGTTGAAATCTCGCAACCGATTGAACCAAGGTATGAGTTGTTTTATTATGCGTTTTATTTTGTAAATAACTTGAAAGTAGCTTAGATACAAAATTTTTGTGGGGTCTGAATTGGTGCCTCACATAGGCAGCAAGAAGCAAGAAGGAGAGAGGAGTCGGGAGCTCATGAGTTAGGATGGAGGCAACAAGGATGGGCCGCGCAAGTCCAGGGAAGGGGGTTGGCCCGAGGAGGGGAAACTTCCATGGATGTCAGGGGAGGTTTAACCCCCGGGATAGAGGCAAGGCCAGAGGCCACTTCTACCCCCACCATAGCAGGTTATGGCGATTGACAGAGGTAGAGGTAGAGGAGCAAGAGGAGCAGGAGTCAGAAAAATGAATCAGCCTGCAGAGGGTCGAAGAGAGGAGGCGGCGTTGCCATACTGTGACTTCCATCAGGAGGAAGGTCATGCAACGACCACCTGCCCCGAGTTCTTAGAGATCAGGAGGGCGAGAGGCCCAAGAGAGCAGCACCCGTCAGCGAGGATAGAGGAAGTCACGGGAGGAGCAGAGGAGTAAGATCGGTGCGTGGATAGGGCAGACGTGGGAAGTCGAGGGGGGATCAGAGTGATCCATGGAGGGGTGGGGATTGAGGCAACCCGCAAGGCGAGCCTTCATACCATCTATCGGCGGAGCATAGCTCCGACGTCTCAAGTTCCACCCCCAAAGGAGAAGATCACCGTCTCTAGGAGAGACATGTCAGATCATGAGGATCTATTCTGCAATGCGCTAGTGATTTAAACCACCATCGAGAATTTCACCATCTCGTGGATTCTCGTCGACAATGAGAGCTCAATCAACGTCATCTTCAAGAAGGTGTTCGATGAAATGAAGGTAGAGTCGAGGAGAGTGTTGGCTTCGAATGGCCCGTTGTTTGGGTTCTCAGGAGAGAGGAAGTGGAAGGAGGGGTTGGATTTCATGTGACTTTTGGGGGGGCAGTCCCGGAACAGTCGGTTCATTATTGTCGATGCTTCGAGTAGCTACAATGACATCTTCGGACGGCCCCTCATCAGTGCATTCAGATGCGCCCCATCCTTGTTCCACCAATGCTTGAAGTTTAACGTGGGAGGAGTCGAGATCAGGGTGAAGGGAGACCCGAAGATAGTGAGACAATGCTATGTAACAGTCATCAACAACATCGCCTGACAGGCGGAGGCCGAGGAGATGGGGAGGGAGATGGAAGAGCGAGCAGGGTTAGGGGGAGATGTAGAGGAGGTGGAGGATGAGGTGATGATGGGAGTGGCAGAAGAGTTGCCAGAAGTGGAGGAGGCGGATGGGGTCGTGGAAATGGCGGAGGTTGAGAAGGTGGAAGAAGTTGCGGAGGAGGCAGAGGAGGTAGAGGAAGGGGAGGTCCGCGCCCAGGAGGGAGGGTAAGGCGAGCTGTCAGAGGTTCAAGGCGAGGTGATGATTGTCGGAGAGAAGGAGAAAGATGAGGCATTCGCCCAAGGATAAAGGGCAGGGGGCGAGTGGGAAGAGCAGTCCCAACTTCGGGCCGTGGAGAAAGTGGTTGAGATGAAGGTTCTTTCCCAAGCAAGGAGGTTGGAGAAAAAATAAAGATCAGCGGGGAGCTCAACTCAGAGGACCAGGAGTGGATCCTGGTCTGCGTCCAACAGAACGTTGACATCTTCGCTTGGAGGGCAGTAGACATGTCAGGGATCGATGCAGACGTAGCTTGCCACCGTCATAATCTTGATCCCAGTGCTCGCCCCATCCGACAAAAGAAGAGGTTCGTCGCCGACAAGCTGGTCGAGCCTATCTGGGAGGAGGTGGACAAGCTTCTCAAGGCCGGGTTTATATCGGAGATCCAGTATCCAGGCTGGGTCTCCAATGTGATGATGATCAAGAAGGGAGATGGACGTTGGAGGATATGTGTTGATTTCTCACTTCTGAATAAATCATGTCCTAAAGATTGTTATTCCCAGCCTCGAATCGACGTGCTGGTTGATTCAGCCGTCGGTTTTTCTCTAATGAGTTTTTTAGATGTTTTTTCAGTTACCATCAGATCTGCATGCACCCGCCCGACATCAAGGATGTCTCTTTCATCACGGGGGATAGGTGCTACTGCTACAAGATGATGTCCTTAGGGCTGAAGAATGCAGATACAACATACAAAAGGGTGATGGACCGGGTCTTCCGGGAGCAGAAAGGCAAGAACCTGGAGGTCTATGTAGATGACCTTATGGTAAAAGACAGGGACATAAGGTCTCACCATCAGGACTTCACAAAAACATTTAGAACCTTGAGGAAATTCAAGATGAGCCTCAACCCCCAAAAGTGTGTCTTCAGGGCTAACAGGAGAAAGTTCTTAGGCCATCTTCTCACCCCGACAGGGGTAGAGCCTAACCCAGATAAGGTGAAAGCAATACTAGAGTTGGAATCGCCAAAGAACCCAAAGGATGTCCAGCGTCTCACATGGAATTTAGCTTGGCTGAGCTGATTTCACTCAAGGGCAGGAGAGAAGAGCTCACCCTTCTTCAAGGTGTTGCGCGGGAACAAGAAATTTGAGTGGACTCTCGAGTGTGAGGGGGCTTTCCAGGCTTTGAAGAAACAACTCACCCAGGCTCCCCTACTCCAAGGTCCGAAGGAGGGAGAAGATCTAGCCTTGTATCTAGGGGTAGGGGCCGAGACAGTGAGCTCCATTCAGGTCCGGGAGGAAGGAAGAAGGCAACTGTCAGTTTACTATGTCAGCAGGGTCCTGAGAAAGGCAGAGCTCAGGTACCCAATCCTCGAGAAGCTAGATTTTGCCCTGGTTATTTCGGCTAGGAAGTACCGACCTTACTTCTAGGCGCACTCAATACGGGTAGTGACTGATCATCCCCTTCACAATATCTTGGAAGGGGTAGAGCACTTGGGGAGATTAGCAAAATGGTCGATTGAGCTGAGGGAGTTCGATATCTCATTCGTCCCCAGACTATCAATGAAGACGCAAGCGGTGGTGAATTTCCTAGCAGACCATTGGATGTTGCATCCAACTGATGCAATGCAACGAACAATGACAAAGAACGACCAGATAGATCAGGACACTGACTAATTGAGCTTTGCAACAGGGGAGAAGGTCTCGTCGTAGTCAAGGCCGTATTGTTGAGTAAAACCACAGGCGACAAGACGAGCTTTTAGTCGGTCAACCATACCAGTTGGAGATGTTTGACAGTAAAGACCCATTTACAACTTACACATGTCTGGACAGGAGGGAGAGGAACAAGATCTCAAGTGTGACTGACCCAAAAAGCAGTCATTTCTTCTTTCATAGCCGTCCGCCACCCCAGATGTTGAAGAGTCTCCTGCAAAGAAAGTCGATGACAATGATGTCGCAAAGGTGTGAAGCATCGGAGATAATCGATGCAAAGAAACAAAGTTATTGATGGGATGGATTGTATAAGATATGTCTGGACCAGCAGGGTGCAAATGGCCATCAGTAGGGATAACGACCACGGGGCATCAGAGCGAGGAAGACGAGTGTAAACACGGAGAAGGGGAGGTAGTTTGGAAATTCTAGTGGAGAGCGTGAGAAGAAAAGGCGGAGCAGAAGAGGTGACGAGAATAACATTATGTGGTAGGAGAGGAGGTACATGGGAGGCTAAATGGAATGAGTGAAAAGGCTGATGTTCGAGGGAAGTTACATGCACATTTGTTACTAGTTTGTGAGTGGAAGGAGAGTAACAAACATAACCTTTTTGGGTGCAGGAGTAACCAACAAACATATTCTTAGTAGCGCGAGGATCAAGTTTGTCAGCTGCAGGACCAAGGGAGTGGACATAGCAGGTGTAGCGAAAAACACGAGGTGTTATGGGAAAGAGAGCGGTGGAGGTAAAGAGAAGGTTGAAGGGAGTGACAAAGTTGAGAACGGAGGAGGACATGTGATTGATGAGATAGCAGGTAATGGATACCGCAAAATGTTAGTAGACCTTGGGTAGCTGCATTTGAAACATAAGAGAACGAGCAGTGTCTAGGAGATGATGGTTTTGCGCTCAGCAACGCCATTTAGTTGTGGTGTATAAGCACATGAGGTTTGGTGGAGAATGTCGAGCTCAGTACAAAGATTTGAAAAACCATAACTCGTATACTCACGAGCATTATCGATCTGAAGATCCTCAATAGTAGCAGATAATTGAGTACATATCTCAGTATTAAAGGCTTGAAAAATATGAACTAATTCGGAGCGGTCGCGAAATAAGTACAACCATGTCATGCGAGAATAATCATCAATAAAAGTAGGAAAATATTGATAACCAGAAACACTAGCTATTTTATAAGAACCCCAAATGTCCGAGCGAACTAAAAAATTGAGATTTGCTCCGGGTACAATGAGAAGGAAAAGAAGAGTGATGTTGCTTTCTGAAGATGCAGGGTTCACATGTGAAATCAGAGAGTGGCATACTCTTGAAGGGTTTTCGTCAGAATGGGGAGAGGAGCATACTCAAGTCGTCTATGCCAGTCAACGGAGGTAATATAGGAGAGAGCAGTGGGGGTACATCTAAGGTGTACAACCCATTAGACAGTCTCCCTCTACCAATGACATTTCGTATCCATCGATCCTGCACAACAAAAGAAGAGAAAAAGGTTACAAAGCAGTCGAGATCCTGATTAAGACGACTGACAAAAAGTGGACTAAAATGAGAGTCCGGAACATGAAGAACCAAGCGAAGAGAGAGAGATGAAGTTAGGTCCATGTTGTCAGAGCCATGAACGGGAGTAGTGTCACCATTTGCCACAGTGATGAACTTGGGGCAAACATTGTCCAAGTACTGAAGTGGCTTTTGCGGAGTAATATAATTGGCTGCCCCAGAGTCCATTATCCAAGTTTGACTATGGGATAAGCAGGAGATACCTTCATTAGAGACAGTCACAACAGAGCCTGAAGACTAACTAAGCAGACCTTGGAGATTCTGGAGCTGAGTACACAAGACATCAATGTCAGAGGAAATAGCACTAGGAGCAACAGTCGCTATAGATGCAAGTTGTGTAGAAGTGACAACATGCATACAATAATACGTGGCCTTAAGATGACCGCCCCGACCACAGCAGGAGTATTTGTGACGCGGCCTATTAGATCGACCTCTCCCCTGAGAGCTGGTGCGACCTCCACGAGTCAGCGGGGGCAGTAGATGAGTAGTAGGATGATTCTTAAATGGCCATCCTTTATAATTTCTTCAACACGATGTAACTTTTTACTCATCAAATATTTTAATTATATGCCTCAAATCTCAACCCAAAGACGACGATTGATACTAATCTTGATGGAGTGTTATATAAACTCCGTGTCGTTCAAGAGTTTGGATGATTCTGAAATTTGGAAATTTGCCTACTTTTTGTAACTGCTCTTGTTATTGATCTAGTGAAAAACGGACTTCTGTTGTTTGTGGACGTAACCCATCTTGGGATGAACCACATAAATTTGTGTCTTCTGTCTTGTGATTTTCTATTTGTTTTGCAATTGCCTCTTGTTTTTGTACCAATCTATTGTTTTCTTTTCCATAATAATCTATTTTCAAGAATGTTACAAAATTTCATTTCAAGCATTCCTCTAATCTAACTAGTCTTTAATTTATCCTTCTTAGCTTTTTATACATCTAATTAAAATTATCATTTCACTTATGCACATCTTAGTTTACTAGGTTTTTGTTGTCCAAAAATTGAAATTCATATAAAATTACCATCCTAAATTTTTATTTAAACTTAATCTTCATATCTTATTAACAAGAAACAAAAAAGAAAAACAAGATGAAGGAAAAACTATGCACTCATCATAAACAAGCATCTGAATCCTTTCCTTCCTAAAATATAAATTAAATAGATTTAGACTCCATTTGGCCCGCCCGTTTTGCTCCCGTGAGTTTGGACAATAATTCCACCGACATCGAATGCATATTTGACAAGACAATGTTTATGACCGCCGCCAAGAAAATAAAAATAGTTTTGAATATAAAAGTGGATGAAGTTCCATAGGTGAGGTCGGGCATTCACGAACGACGGTTCATAACCACTTACCACTGTGCTCATGACCTCCACGGCCATGTCAAACGGACCCGTTTGGCACATCATTTTTGTCCTGGTGAGTTTGGACAAAAAGTGCAATATAAAGCTAAATATTTACTGTTAGAACAGAAGAGCCCAGCAGATTATTTTGATGATTGTTAACCGCAACCCGTTATTTTGGTAGTCGCACCCCAAAATCTCAAAAATTTTCGTGTGTTTTCGAAATACACCTTGTACATGAAATATCATGAAAAGTGTTCAACACAAAAGTTTTAGATATCGACGAGATCTACAACTTTCGTGTTGATCACATTTCCTAAAAATGCATGTACCAGGCGTACTTTGAAAATATGTTCATGTTTTGCGCATTTTCGAAATACGCCTTGTACATGCAATTTCAGAAAAAGTGTTCACCACGAAAGTTGTAGATCTCTACAACTTTCGTGCTGAACACTTTTCCTGAAATTGCATGTACAAGGCGTATTTCGAAAAGGCATGAAAAATTGGAAGATTTTGGGGTGCGACTAGCCAATTACGGGTTGCGGTTAACAATCTCCATTATTTTTAGCACCCCACTCTAGTCTCTTACATTATTAGTTTTCGATTATTTCACACAGCTCTGATACTCTCAAAGAAGGGTCACTTTAAGACAACATCAGTAAATCTTGTATAATGGCGACAGAAATAATCACTTATTCTGTAACGGCGCCTCTTATCCTTCGATTTGGAGTGAATGAAGAGAAGAAAATAAAAGAAAAGGGAGTTTCTGTTTAAAATCACAGGAAACAGAACAGAAAGAAAGAGATAAAAATAATATAGAAACAGATTAATTTATCCAAAAAAATTTAAGCACGCACAAAAACTTTTCCACCGAAGAAGTTATTTTGCATTGAAGAACAATCAAACCGTCCCTTCATTGTTACTAAAACAACCAAAGATTTTCAAAATATTTTTTTTAAAAAAAATCAATGACAAGATCAAAATCAAAGTATAACATGAAGAAAATGCAAGCACATAGATTGAGAAGAATCAATACCTGAACTTTGAGATGAAACCAGAACAAGAAATGTTATTCGATCATCGGGCTGAAAAACATGGGTCAGAGCCCACACCATTGCCATCCTTGAAACTTCCTGCGAAGCTTTAACTGCCACCACAACCATCTTCCTTTGAATCAGATGCTCGTGCTTCTCCCGCCTCTTCTGCTTCAAATTTCCATTCATGGCTTTATCCCTCATACCTCACCACAAATCCAGTTACTCGGACTCTTCCCCTATTTCAAGCTTCAAAAATAAGAAAAAGATACAGCAATGCCTCATCAGATCAACCCTTCGACCACACGAAGATTCAATCATGCACGTCACTAGTTTCTATCACTGTTCGAGATTAAACGAAACAGTAGACTAATTTCTGCTTTCTCCTTTCGAACAACCAATCTTAATTGATATTCAATTCGGTCCCATCAATCAATTCACAGAATACTTCATTCATTCTTTTTCTTCTTCTTCTTTTTCCCCTTTTCCAAAACTTCCTTCAAGTTCCCCAGAACTCAACTCAACAGAACTATAGCAGAGAATGAATGAGAGAAAGAATCTAATCGGTTCAGAAGAACACCAAAATCTGAGAAATCAAAGAGGGCGCAAAAAAAGCATGACCCTCTTGATTACGCATTTAATCTTACCGCAGAGAAAATGTTTCTATAGCGAAACAAACAGATCTACTAGAAACTCTATATCGCGTATTGAATCTCTTCCACCTAAACCTGTCAATTCCTTCGAATCACCAAAGCGGAAATGAAAACATTCAAGGAAGCAGAGCAGGACTCTGATGATGCCCGCCTTGCCAATTCCTTCAAAGTCAATCCGAAGCACAAAAACAACCAAAAAAAACTTCGGAATGGAGCCAATTCGATTAACAGGAGACCATAAACCAACAAGGATCCAGAATCTGAAATCGTTCTTGGCTCCTTCCTCCTTGGGCTGGCGCGCAAGGACAGTTGCAGAAGTGCAGAAGATATTTATTGAAATTCGTGCTCCGTGGCAGCTGATTGCGTGTCACCTTCTGCTGGATCCAGATATCTCGAGATTCGCGCTTGATGGAGTGTTGGGAACGAGGGAAGATCTGGCCGTGGGATCATGGGGGCGATTTCATCCGACGGTGATTATAGCGGGACATTCTCGTGTGTGGGAGTTTGAAATTCGAAATTTGAGGGGGGCGATAAATCCGGTTCGCCGGTCGGACGGCGGCAAAATAAACCGGTTCGGGGGGTGGAGAAACGTGCGGAGAGCGACCGGGTTCGGAATCTCTGTCATTATTTAATGGGAGTACGTGGGATTTGGTGAGGTTCATAAATGCCAGGTCATGATGGAGAGGGAGAGGCGAATGGGGTTGAAAAGGGTATTTTGTCTTCATCTTTATTATTTGATTTTTATTTTCGAGTTTTATTATTTGATTGTTGATAACTTGATATTAAATTATATATATATTAATTTTTATGTGCTTGGTGTGCTTCCAAATCATCCCCTAACCCACGTGGCAGATATTTAATTTGGAGATTTATTTAAAGGCGATGATATTATCACTATAACCATAATCATTTTAGATATTTGCACTAACCACTGACCGTAGGCATTATTTTAAAATTTGACTATTCGCAGATAATCTGTATTTTCACATCAGTAATGTTGCGAACCAACTTGACGTCCCAATTGTGCCGGAATTCTTGTACCGTCTTAGAAATCGGGACAGTCGAGCGCGCACACAGCTAAATGATTATGTTGATTGTACACAAGCAGTTTTAATGTGGAAAAACCCCTCAACTGGGTAAAAAACCATGCGATCAGATCTGTGCCGGTCAAAATCCACTATTTTCGAGTGATTACAACTAGTTTGTGAAGTCGAGGGTGACAAACCATCTCTCGTTACAATTATGGGGTCAAAGAGCACTTTGCACGCGGTGGACGACAGGTCGTCGGGCCGGGTGTTGTCACAGATTACGCTTTGTGTCGGTGGTCTTCGGATAGCGACTTGCTGATTCTGGGTGAGAGGCAGCACACTTGGTCTTGCAGTTGCTGGGGCTGCTTGGAACGCAGGCGATTCGGCTTCGCCGGGTGGTTGCGACGTGACCCGCTTGTGGCTCGGGTGTGGCTCGAAGGTGGCTCGGAGGTGGCTCATAGGAGGAAACTGACAGAGTTTCGACATGAGGAAGAAGAAAACTATGAAGAGAGAGATCAGGAGAAGATGATAAATGAGGAGCTCTAGGGCTCCTTTTATAGGCTCTGGGAGGTGGTTACGATGGTTACGCGGCTATCCGCACACCGTAACCACCTTCATAAATGTTTCTACTATAATTCTCGATGCGTGTATTCCGCTATTTGGAGACTGCTATTAATAAAATATTAAATAAATCTCTCACTAACCCGGCGGTTAGTGGGTGGTTATGCGCGGATCGAACGGCTGAGGACGCTTCTCCTTGATTGGACGGCGGGAGCAGGCCTCCACGGGCGGTCGGCGATCGCGCCGCTGCCTTCGCCGGGGGAGGGGGGGCGGCCGGCCCGGCCGCCCCTTGGCCGCAAGGCGGCGGCCAAGGAGGGGCGGCGGCCGAGGGGGATGGGCGGCCTTGGCCGCAAGGCGGCGCCGGGAAGGGGTGGTGGTCGGGGGGGGGGGGGGGGGGGGGGGGGGGGGGGGGGGGGGGGGGGGACCGGCCGCCCCTTGGCAGCAAGGCGGCGGCCGGCCTTGGGCGCAAGGCGGCGGTCGAGGAGGGGCGGCGGCCGAGGGGGGTTGCCGAGGGGGGACGGCCGACCCGACCGCCCCTCGGCCGCGAGGCGGCGGCCGAGGAAGGGGCGGGCGGCTTGGCCGCCCCTGGGCCGCGTGGCGGCGGCCGAGGAAGGGGCGGGCGGCTTGGATGTCCCTGGGCCGCGAGGCGGCCGCCGAGGAAGGGGCGGGCGGCTTGGCCGCCCCTTGGCCGCAAGGGTTCCTTTGGTGTGCATAATGAGATCGGTGTGCGGGAGGATCGGGTGTGGTGATTGTGTGCACGGTCAAACCCATGATCTCACTTCTTTTGGGTGGAGATCATAGGGTGTGGCTTTGTGCACCTCTTATCTTCTATAAAATGGGGTTCATGCCCAACAAATTTGTTGATATTTTTTTATATTTACCAATGTAATCTTTTTATTAAAATGAAAAAAGAAACATAAAATCAAAATGCATTAAATTTATCAAATCAAATTTGCAAAAAAAACCATCATTCATGTTTTAATTCATTTTTAAATCTTTACCAACATAAATGAAAAAAAAAGTATTTGTTAAATAAACATAGAGGTACGGTTAATTATAAACATAGAGGTACGGTTAATTATAAACATGAATAAAAAGTATTTGTTAAATAAACATAGAGGTAAGGTTAATTATAAGTAAGATATTTCAAAATTAAAAATTGGGTTGCTCATTTCATTCAACCTTATGCAATTGCACCATCTCACTTGAAGGTTGTGCAGTTTTAATTCTTTGGTTGTAATATGTTTCCCAATCTTCAGCTACTTGTTCATGGTATAGCATTCAAGTTGGAATAATTTGTTGTATTGGAGAGCAATCTTTTAACATCAAATGTATGAAGTGATTATCATTTAAAAAGTCAAAACAAACAAGAGTTGATATTTCCGGCATAGACAAATGTAGCAGAATAAATGTCAAGCTTTGTACTTTAGAAAGTTAAAGTAACGCAATATTATAGCATGAACTGATAATAACTCTTTGTCATTCACTTGGTGAATAATTGAATAAAGACTTTTTTTTGCAAAAAAAGGACATTGTGAGTGTGATCAAATATAATAACAGAAGAATTTTTTGATTTTTTGGAACTCATTTTTCCAAACAATAAACCATAAAATCTTTTAAAAAAAACTCATGAAATGGGTAAAAGAATGTTGAAATAAGAGTTGAAAGCTTGGTATAAATGATATTTTAATCACACTTAAGGAAGAAAAGTAAGGGTTTACCATCAAAAAAATGGGGATGAATTGCGAGATAAGGCCTATCAGTGCGATTCAGTGGAGAAAATAGTTGGGGTTGGTAGCTAGAATCGCCGGAGAAGACAGTCGGAGGGCGAGCGGTGCAGTGCGAGAAACGGACGTGATTCGTCATACAGTGCGGACTTCGCCTGAGAGCGAGCAGCAGGAGGAAGGTTGTCACAAAATTGTTTCAGTGTAGTGCGAGAAAGGGACGTGATTCGGTGATGGATTCGCCAAAGAGCGAGCGGCGGGAGGAAGGTTTTCGCGAATTTGTTTCGATGTTGATCTAGAAAGGGACACATGTGGTTAGGAGAAAAAGCCCTAAAAACTTAGAACAACAGTGCTATTCACCAATAATTGAGTGTGATTAACAACACCCTTATTTAAAGTGGTGATGGGGACAACAATAATAGCTATATGTTCTCAATAGTTGAGTACAGTCCAATTTGGCCATGTATAACCTAATACCAATCAATGAGTATATGAGCTCCTCCGGCCGGTGGTGGGACGGAAGAAGCAACGATCTTCCTTCTGATAGAGAATTAATCTATGCATCAGGTGAACAATACTATCTCCGGAGAAAGATTTGCAAAGAAATGACAAACTTGATATACAACCTCATATTCGTCGAGTGGGACCATCAGAAGAAAATTGAGGTAGAGGAAGGAGTTTTAGGCTTAGGCGGGTCAAATAGGTGAGTAGGGTAAGATCTCCCTGACCTGCATGGGCCAGGGTGCCACTGCGTGGGGGGGGGGGGGAGTGGGGCATATGCCCAAGCTTGGAAAGAAAAGTCCAACTCAGGTCTATGCGGGTCGGGGAGATCCTAACCTACTCGCCCATTTGACCCACCTGAGCCTAGAACTGCTTCCACTGCCTTGGTTTTCTTCTGAGGGTCCCACTCGGCGAATACGAGGTTGTACACAATCGCCGTTCTTTGCGAGATTGTCCCAAGCTCGGAAAGAAAAGTCCAACCACAAGTGTTCGACGAGTGGTGGTTGCTTTTGAGGGAATCTTTTGGTGGGCCCCTCTTTGTGTTATATATACCCCGCTCTAAGGGGCGTTTGAGTGAACCTTGCAAACTTGTTCCCCTCTTTTCTCTTCTGCCTTCGACTCATGATGTCTCTTCCCCAGGATGTTTGTGATCGCATGGCTACCGTATAGGAGCTGAATAAATCTGGCAATGCCGAGTTTATGTCTTAGCTCTCGCGCAAACCGACACACTCGCCTCTTAAGCAAACAAGGTCAAGAAAGCCAATCCTGTCACAATGTCGGTTGAGATCCTTCTGTTGGAGGCTACAGTTCACATATCTTTAGTTTGACAATATCAATTCTCAGGTTGTATTTGATCACATGTGTGTTTGGTATAGTATGCAGGTTTTCAAGTTCAAAAGAAGCGAAGAACTCAAATCTGTGATTTACCGCCGCATGCTAGCGCTACCTCCGAGCGCTGGCCTCGATTTAATTTGATCGGGCTCGAGGACCTACCGCGCCGCGCTAGTGCTAGATTTAGGATTTATTTTGGCCATACGCTCGATGACCTACCACGCAACGCTAGCAACAAATTTCGTTGGTTTTGTTTTAATTACATGAGTCCAATAAAATTGATCGGGGTTTCCGAATTTATCCGCCCAATATTCTAAAATTGTGCAAAGTGACGCACTACAAAATCTAAAATGGTTAGATTCTTCAACTTCGGATTGACACAAAATAAGTTCCAATATACTCGTATTAACTATACGAGTCTATAAGAACCGACAGAACTCAAGTCAGAGTTCATATGCTCAATATCCAAAATCGGGTCACTTTCTATCTTCTAGGATCTTGGGTAGGGTTCAGACTATTTTTATTAGGTCCGCAAGGGTTTAGTGACACAATAAAAATCGAGATGTTGTAGACCGCCCTTGAGCTGGCAGTCAAGTTGGGGCTTTCCCACGCAGGCCAACCAGGTGGAGGTCGCCCTTGAGTGGGCGGTCGAGCGGTGGTGGACCTCGTGGAGGCCGACACTTGACCGGAGGCTGCCCTTGAGCGGGAGACCAAGCGACGATCAACTTCGCAGAGGCCAACCGGGCAGATGACGCCCTTGAGCTGGCGGCCGAGTGGGGGCGGACCTCGCCGAGGCCGGCACTTGGCCGTAGGCCGCCCTCGAGTGGGCGGCCGAGCGGGGGGCAACCCTGCAAAGGCCGGCCGGGCAGATGACGCTCTTGAGCGGGCGACCGAGCGAGGACCGGCCTCGCGGAGACAGGCACTCGAGCGGAGGCCACCCTAGAGCGAGCGGAGGCCACCCACGAGCTAGCGGTCGAGCGGGGGATGGCCCCGCGAAGGCCAGCACTTGGGCGGCCGAGCGGGGGCGGACTCACGGAGACCGACCGAAAAGAGGCCGCCCTTGAGCGGGCGGCCGAGTGGGGAGGCTGCCTGGGAAAAGACCGTCCTTAATAGGGCGGCCGAGCTGGGGGTGGCATCCAATGGAGTGACGGCCAGACGAGCGGACGACTGCGGGTGGTAGGTGTGCGCGGTGATTACTGCGGGTGGTAGGTGTACCCTAAACCCACTGTGAAAATGCCAATCTTGCGGCAAAAATTTTGATCATAACGAAAAAATTACAAATGTAAAGTGCGAGTACCCGAGGGGTATACCCAAATACAAGAGTGGCAGAGGAGAAGAAAAAACAGATTGATTTAGTACCCGTTGGAACCGTTGTTTCCCATTCCTTATGTTTGAGAATATCAAATCTCAGGCTATATTTGATCACGTCTTGTGTTGATAGAGTGTGCAAGTTGACAGTTTCAATCAAAGAAAAGAAGTCTTCAATGGATGCTAACCCCGAGCGATAAAAGTTACCGTCGGGCGGTAGCCGCGAATTATTTGGGCAGAGCTCTCGGGAACTTACAGTTCCGTGCTAGTTCTACCGCCCACGCTAGCTTGATGAATTAATTGGACAAACCTCTCGGGATCCTACCGCGCAGGCGCTAGCATGGTACCGCGCTACGGTAATCCACTCAACCTCCCAAAGTGTTGAGAGCGTTGAGACAGCACTACCGTCGAGCGCTAGCATGGTACCGCGCCGCCGTAACCCACTTAACGCCCCAATGCGTTGAGAGCGTTGAGTCAGGCCTACTGCCGAGCGCTAGCTTGGTACCGCGCCGCGGTAACCCACTCAACGCTCCAAGGCGTTGAGTGCGTTGAGTCAGGCCTACCGTCGGGCGCTATTTGCTTACCACGCCGTGCTAGCATTGGAAAATGGAAAATATTCGTTTAGAATATTTTTCCTAATGTGGAGGACAGCTGGCACATCAAGCGCGCGAACCTACCGCTGAGCGCTAGTTTTACCGCCATCGGTAGCCTATTTTCGTGAAGACGTATATAAAGCCGCCTCGGTTTCTGTGCCCATTACCTAAGAAGTAAAAAGACAAATTCGTGCATTCCAGGGTTCAGCCGCCTCTTGGCGATCCGTTCCGATCGTCTTCGTCGAAGAAGAAGAAAGTCGTCTCCCTCCCGTTCGCACACGAAGAACTCCGGCGATCCAAGATCTACACCGACTACGAATAGCCGACCGGTTGCTATCATACGAAGATCTCAAGCACCGGCCGCGGATCGCTCGACGCAGAAATCGTATAGAGGGAGAACTTAATCGTTTAGACTCTTTACATCTTTACTTTTGTAATCTTCTTTTTTTCTTAATTTTATGGTGAGGAAAATCGACTGATGAGGGTCGTCAGAATCCGGGTAGGATTCCGCGAAAATCGTCCCGGGGTAGGGACGTCTAGATCGGTGGATCTAGCGGGGTATTAAGACCCTTCCTTGTGTGGAGGTGAAGAGCCGGCTCGAAGACCATTCTTGAAAGGAAAGGAAGAGAGCCAACCGGTCCGTGGAGCAGGTCGGTATAGAAAACAAAAAAAAGATTCTTCTTTCTCATCGCCTTCGATCTCCGGCGCCACGGGGATCACATTTTTATAATTGTCTAAACATTGGTTGTTTTTAATTCGTGCAATGGAATTACATTACTTCTGCTTTATCACCTTTATTGTCTGCTGAGATTATTTGTTGTTATTCTTCTGTGGGGTACACAAACGAATCTGCACAGGAAATCGAGTTCACAGACTTTCCGCCACGTGTTAGTTGTCTAACGTCCCGCGGTAGCTTCCAGAACTTGAATTTATTGGGAGAAATAATTTAAATTTACAGTAAACACTCGAAAGCTTATCCCCCCCCCCCTCTAAAGTTGGCCACAAGATCCAACAGTACCCGCACCTTCAATAGGGTAGATTCTGGGCTAAGTCTGATGTCCTTGTTTGCCGAAATCTCGCACAAGCCCGTCGGAGGTGCTCCGCCCGCTCCCCATTTCGCCGCCATATCTTATTGGAGGTCATTTTTCCATCTCCTTTGATTCAATACAAACTTGTGTAGTTGTAATTAAAATGAATTTTGTGTTATATTTTATATTAATGAAGTATTCAGCAACGTTATGAAAATCGGACCGTACCGGCCGGGTCAACCGGTCGGACCGCTGACCGGTGCAATCGGCGGTCCAATCTGCGCTCTAAATTGCCCCCGTCAAGAACCGATCCAGAACCGGCGAACCGCCGGTCTGCCCGTAAAACTAGGCGTGCAAATAAAGCCCACAGGGCCCAGAACGGGCTCGGGCCCCCTGGGCCCGGGCTTTTTTACTGCGAGACCTAGGTAGGGCCCTGCTCAAATAGGGCCCAGACCTCAGTATAATATGGGGGTCTGCCTCAGCCCATCACAACGGGTCTACGCAGACCCCCAAAAAGGTCGCCAACATTTTAAAATGATGGGCCGCATTTTAAAATGATGGCAACATAGCATTTTAAATGTTAGCAACCATTTTAAATGCTGCCCAGCATTTTTAAATGTTGCCCAGCATTTGACAACATTTTAAAATGCTGCGCCCAGCATTTTAAAATGTCGCGCTCAATATTTTAAAATGTCACGCCTAACATTTTAAAATGCTTCCCTGCATTAAAAATATGGTGCCAACATTTTTTTAATGCTCGGCCAACATTTTTTAATGCTGGAAGCGGCCTTTCAAGCCGGGCCGGGCCTGGGTCTGGCACCAGACCGGGTTTTAGCAAAATAAGGGGGCATGTTGATCCCCCTCAGGCATGGCCTGGGCCTAACCAAACCCGAGACTTATCGGGCTCAAACCCGGGCCGGCCAGACCGGCCCGAGCCAAATTTACACCCCCTACGTAAAACCCGATAACTGGGCGGGTTTAGGATGAACCGAGAGGCTCTAATAAATTCCTATTTTTTTTGGACAAAACACATTGTTGGTGGGTTTCAAAGAATGGACCTTCAGGAAATATATTACCGTGCCCAACAAAGCAACTTAGGCTTCATTTGGCGCCGTGGGTGGAGACGGGGGCGGGAGGAGACGGGCTGCTGCTCGAACTGGAGGGGTGGAGCTGCTGATCAAAACGGGGCTTTTTGCCCCGTTTCTCAGGGCGCGGCGGGTCCAGCCGGAGCAAATGCCGTCGGAGGGCGTTTGTTTACCTGCTGTCCTGCAGCGTTTGCCCCAAACGACTGGCCAGAACGCAGCGCCAAATGAAGCCTTAACTTTGTTGTAAATTGATTATTATTTACTTATATAATATTTAGTTTTATTACTCATTTGCAATAATACTATAAATTCTATAACATATAATATACAAGCATCTTCGCACAGGCTACACCCATATTCGATGCTCTCAGGCAGCCTTCGGCCGCAACAGGCGGGCTTCGCCCACCTGCGCATGAGCTTCACCAGTGTTTGATGCTTCGGGTGGTCTTCGGCCGCATAGAAGCGGGCTTTGCCGCTTCTACGCAATCCACCATCTCGACGCTGCACCCTCCACTTGGGACCCTCCCCGTGGGCTTCTCGCTCATCCAGGCGGAAACCCTTCCGCATACCCCGTCGAAAAGCCAATATCCGGCTGAGTGCGAGTTTGCCTACCCCACTCGCCTGCTCTTATAAGAGACACGGTCAAGTCCAAAAGCGTCGAGAACGTTGAGTGGAAAGACTTCACTGAATGCCAACTCTGAGGGCCTCCCACTTACCCGGGCGCAAGCCTTCTCGCATGCCCCTAGCGGGAACCCTTCCGCCTATTTTTCTTGTCTGGCCAGGTTAGCTTAAAGCCCACTCAAATCTAGGTCCCACACCCTTAGATCCTAGTCGGCGAATATGAGGTTGTACAAAATCGTCATTCATTATGGATCACCTAACAAACATCATCTATTTGAACATAAAAGTGAATGAGGTTCTTTAAGTGGACATTAACGAATGTCTATTTAACACTCATATTCATTATTATCGCTACCGCACCAAATGGAGCCTTAGACTTCTTTCTAAAATATTTACTAAAAGAGTATAATTTGAAAATTAGAAAGAACAAAAGACATGATTTAAATAATGAAAAAAATGTTTCTGTATATTATAAATAAAATTATTATTTTGTGAGAGAATTTAACTGTATTTTATCAATAAGCTTAGATTGGATTATCAATATTATTTATGTCCATATAGAGATTTACCCAGGCCCCGCAACGAGCGTACGTGGGCTCTATGGGCTGGACCAGAAAAGATGGGCCTTTTGGGCTATTAAATAGTTGTTTAGGTAGTCGACCATTCTATAACTTTGAACAATTGGACCACCATATAAATTTTTTTTCTTCAAATTTTACCTAAGTTATCACTAAAGCTCTGTTTGGTTGTGCTGTTGCGATGGAAAGTTGCTGATGAGCTTTTGCTGATTGAAAAAGTGCTGATTCTGGAAACAGAGTTTTGTTAAAAAACTGTTTTGTGGTGAAACAGAGTTTACAAAACGGAGTTTCCGAAAAGTTGTT
>CM077166.1:11106218-11292417 GCA_039583875.1 Platanthera guangdongensis | reverse complement strand
AAGAATCATTTTAAGTACTGCAGTAGGAATGGTTCAAATTCACGGAATTTTGATGAAGCGTTTTGGCGAGAGGAAATCTTAATTATACGAGCCTCAATGTGCATTTTACTAAAGTGTTGCATTGGCGGGAGCACTCTCGTGGAGATGAACGTCGTATCTTGGAAGTCTGATGAAATATTTGGGCTAGAAGGGGAGCAGAGCAAATTTCTGAGTCTGATGAAAAACATCAAGCTCTTCTAGCTTATGGAGTTGTTTGTCTTCAAATAAAGGTATGAGGGCTATTTATAGTTTTTTGGAGGGATACGTGATAATGTGTTGGGAGCATTTGGCTCGCGAATGTCGTCCCTCCGTTTCGGTCACCTAGATCACCAAAATAATCAAAATAACGAGGTGGCCCACCGGAGCAGCCCCGGCGGCCCGGCGGTCACCCGATGGCAGCTTCGGCCGGTGGTAGCTACAACTAAGGGGGTCGTCGCCAGCGTGCTCGACGAGTAGGCGTGTGGGATAGATATACCGCAGAAATATTCCCCTAGCACAACCAAATAAATACAGAGGACTCAAACAATAAATCTGAGCAACCAGTGCATACAAAATAATGTAACTGCAATAATAATACATGAAGAAATGGACGATGCCGTTACGAAAACACCGCGGAGGAGCCAGACTCGCTCGTCGCGGGACAGAGAGAATAATCTGGATTGCAATCGCTAGCATAGCGGACCGCACAAGGTTCACGAGAACCTCGTGTCGGATGACGACCAAACCACCCGCCACACACCGGAGAAGCACCGTCGAGGCCAAATGCACTCATGCACGTCATCGACGCCAAGTCCTGCACACCGGAGCAAACCACCATCAAGGCCACTGAGCACTACGAAGCCTCGCCGCCATGTCACACAGACTCCACTCGGGCCACACCAAATGTAGCCACCTGAATCCAATCCGCTCAGTGATGAAAAACATCCTGCTGTCAGAGTCGCTCAGACTCTCAGTGATGGTGAGGACAACATAACTCTACACCCTGACCCAACTGTCACTCAGTCTCGCAACCTAGCCTCGAGGCCTTTTTGCACGCTGCGAACTAGCATTGCTGTGTGACTGCACTGTCTGCAATGATAAAAATACCATACCCTCCTTTGGCCCAGATGAAATCGTGCTCCACTCCAATCCCTGACAAACTACCCACCATACCCATCCGCTGCTGCCAAGATTGACCGCCCTCGGAGTAGGCTCACTAACATCTGTATGTATAGCACTGCGATCGTGATCTCCACTAGCTCCACCGTATCCTTCTCATACAAGAGCATCGTCACTAAGGTCGGGTAAAAAAAGTAGGCGAGATAAGAAGTGAAAGGGTATTCACGTCTTCCTCTGTCTCGGCATCAGCTGCCTCTAACTGACACAAAATCCATTTGTCACAGATAATCACCTTCGTGTAAATATCGCGGTTATCATGACCTTTTCATGGTAGTACCACTTGTCATAGGTAAAATCCGCCACTGTCGCACTTCTTCAAATAAATAGTGCCCAGATTCACGTTCTTCCCTACCATGTTGTCCTACGGCACGACCAGGAGACCTGATTAATTCAGAGGTCAGATTTGAAAAGATGGGGAGCGGACCTAGTCGTCACCCACTGCAGTCAAACCGTTCCTCAAATGTCCAATCAGTCGCCTGCGAACCTGGCTCTGATACCACTTGTTGGGATATACCGCGGAAAATATCCCCTAGGCATAACCAAATAAATACAGAGATACACGGACATATAAATCTGAGCAAACCACTGCATACAAAATTAATGTAACTGCAATAATAATACATGAAAAAATGTACTGATGTCCGTTACAGAAAACACCGCAGAGGAGCCAGACTCGCTCGGTCTGCGGGAGAGAGAATAATCTTTACTGCAATCCGCTAGCACAGCGGACGCACAAGGTTCACCGAGAACCTTCATCGTCGGATGACGACCAAACCACCCGCCACCACCGGAGAAACACCGTCGAGGCCAACTGCACTCATGCACGCCATCGACGCCAAGCCGCACCACCGGAGAAAACCATCATCAAAGCCACTGCACTCCCGCAAGCCTTCGCCGCCATGTCAGTATCGCCAGAGAGAAACTCCGTCAAGGCCACTGCACCACCGCAAGCCTTCGCCGCCACGCCCTCACCGCCTCATCTACTCCAAGACCGGTAGAGATCCTCTCCTCCAGGACAGTGGCTATTTCTCCAAAGCCGGTGGATACGTCGAGAGTTTCTCACGAGAGAAATGTTCGCCGCCATTGCATGGTGTTGCACCAACTGCAACCACCGACGGCATCCAACAGGGGTCTCCCACCCCTTGCGGCACCAAGAGTGGGACGGCAGCGGCGGCGGCTCCTCTCTCCAACGCTACCAGGGGCGGCGGTTCTTCTCCCCCAAACGGTTACTGCTTCTCCAACATGAAAGGTAAAGGTGGCTTCTAACAAAGTGATTTTTTTTATACACATAAACAAGGAATTTGAATCCTTATATATGTGTATATATTTATATATATAACGTTATTCTTTTTTTTCTCATTCAAGAAAGATCTAGAGAGAGCATTTCTCAACGCCATTAATTTGGGCTGAAATTTCTTTTATTTTTCTGCCGGAAAATCTATGACATGTCATACTTGCTCTTTCTCTCTAATTAACATCATTAATAGGGCTAGATGTTTTTCATGCATGTCGTTTCTTTGAATGACATTTTCAAATTTTGGATCCAAACCAAATATTCAACAAGGCGAGCGGGCCGACTGCGTGCGGCCGTGTGCGCGCAGGATAGGGCGTGTCGGCTGCATGCACGCACGATGCGAACCATAGGCGATCTTTGCCAGCAGCTCTGCTTCGACCCACTTAGAGGAGGAGTCAACGACCAGGATGATGAACTTCCTTGCCCGGAGGTTTGCGGAAATGGGTAGACTAGATCGATCCCCCACTACGCAAAGGTCCATGCACTTCGGAGCAGGGTGAGCCCAGCTGGCGGATGATGTGGGATAAGGGAGTGGACCTGACAGCTTTCACATTTCCGAGTGAAGTCAATGGTGTCCTTTTTTAGCATGGGTTAGGTCGAACCTTGTCGTAAAATTTTTAGGCCAAAGTCTTTCCTACCATATGCTCCCTACATACACCCTCGCGACTTGTCCAGTCAGGTTGGCTTTCCCCACGCGTCCTTGATCCGATTCCTTCCGGTTTGGCTCAAAAATTTCAGGGGGAAACCCATCAATAACCGCTGTCATCCCAAACATACATTGTGTTTTTGTCCAAACTCACCAGAGTACTTTTTATAATTCTACCACAACAATTTTACCATTACCAAGCACATTAAAAATTTGGAGTTTTCTTTCAGAAATATGAAGAAGAGCTTCCTCTTTACCAACACAGGACATTATTCAAGAGCATCAAAATCAAAGTTTTAAGACTCAATTGTGAGTTGAAGAAATAGGAGGGATGGTAAATATAATTTACTTTGAAATCTCATGTTGAATATCTAAAAAATATTAACAAATTGACGAAATCAATTATCAAATGTATTAAAAATATCCTCATTAATTCAAGATGTTTTTAAATTTGAACCTTTAATATTTATTTAAATGTGCAGGAGCAGATGCAGTTAATTTCGTGCGAATGGAACAATTTTTGGACATGTGAAGTCATCAATTCGTGGTCCAACTCGTGAAGAAAAATTTCTAATGATGGAGACAACTTTTTTATGTGCACGCCCATACCCGTGTGTCAAGGGCGTGTCAATTCAAAACTTTGTAGGTTGACTCGCTTCTATTTACACGAATTTCTCCCGAAGAAGATGTCGTTCGATTCGGCCCCAAAAGTCCTCAATTCTTAGAAGAGATGTGAACACCATTAAAGAGGAGATCAGATATGGTGCAAAGAGGCTATAAGTGGTCATGAGCAACCTGAAATTTTTACAAAATTAAAATTTTGGTTTAAATTCTACATGAAAAAATGATGAAATCTTTTGAACCATAGATTCATGAACAGATGAGCATCTCTGTTAAGAAGTCAATGCAATAAAAAATACAGTCAACCATATAAATAGAAAGAAGACAACTGCCCAAGTTTACTAATATACAGCAAGAGATTACACTAAGAAAAATTAGTACTAACTGATTAATTTATGTGAATACTGGGATATACATATAATGGAAGTGGATGCTTCAACCTGAAGAGCAACACTATGAATCATGCCTGTTATAGAGGTAAAACAAAGGGGGTGGAGAAAGTAAAATCATAAATGGATCAACCTGCACTTCATCTTCACTTCATTTCCTGAAGCAATCCACAAAAAAAAAATGAAATTGTTTGTTGATCCTATCAAATTGTAGGCAGAGATGTAAGAAAATGAGTAAAAAACACTACCTGAACCCAACTGATTTCTCTTGTTGATGATTCAATGGCTTCTGTATAGGCTGCTGGATGCTTCTTCACCTCTGTTCTTTCTGTTGATTTCAGAATACATTTCTTCAATCATGGGTTTCCAGAGCCGAACTCTCGCATTTATAAACCAGTTTGAGACCTGCAACTCAAAATGTAGAGTTCAACACGTCGCCATGCAACACAAAATCTACAGTTTGGGTCCATATTTCATGACATTTGTATCAATGTTTGGGCATGGTTCATTCTCGTAATTGGTTTAGGAAACTTTTTATCATCCTAGAGCGGAAGTTCAGAACGGGCGTGGGCTCCACATAACAGAAAAAGCTTCCAGTTAACGAGCGGTGATCGATAGATGTGAAAAGCTCCTACATGATCAAAAATATCATAGGACCCGCGTGAATATTGATTTAGGGTTCGTTTGGCACGGCAGTGGAGATCGTCAATGCTGCGGTTACGAATAATCGTTCATAAACGCTCGATCTCACCTAAGAAACTCTATCCATTTTTCTATGTACAAAATTAAGTTTTCTTTTGCTTCGTGACAGTCACAACCGTTGTTATGTCAAACACGTATTCATCACAGTGGCGTCTTACCGGAGCAAAAACGCCGAGCCAAACGGACGACGGTTCTTAACCACAGTCTTCACGACCACCAAACGGACCCTTAGCCCCACATATGATAAAAAGGGCAACCCGGTGCACAAAGGCATCCCCGCGCAGTGAGGGCCCGGGGAAGGGTCTCACCACAAGGGTGAAATGTAGGCAAAACTTACCATGCATTTTTGCAAGTAACTGCTTCCAAGACTCGAACCCATGACCTCAAGATCACGCGGCAACACCTCAACCGGTGCGCCAAGACTCCCCTTCTTAGTCTCACATCTGATATTAAAAAAATTTGGGGTTTGGAGATAAGCATATGCTTGACTCTTCCCGTAGCTACCCAAATTTTTACCATACAACCCCAGCAAAATCAACCATACATTACGAGTGCGCCCCTCCAAATAAGAGGTTTAGGGTATTAAAAACAAACAATGTAATTCATCGGGGTGATTTTAGTAATTTCAAAAAATTTATGGGAGGTCCTTGTAATTATGCGAAGTCCAATAAACCCATATGAAACTTTATCTCACCTGACTCCTTGTGAGTCCACTTTTAAGTGCCAGCAACTGTTTTTCATTGTCTTTAGGGTACCTTCAATTATTTATACATATATAAACTATCATATATCACAAAACAATAGAGAAAATCATAAAATGAAATTATAGGATATTTTTTTCGAAATTCAAATATCGGGCAACTCACGGGTGCAAGAAGTTCTGAAACATCCACGCGCGAAGAACAGAGACTGATTTTTCCGGCAAACCCCGCTGCGGTCGCCACGACGGCTGATCGCTCCTCTTTAGCTGCTGAAGAGCCCACTGCCTCTGGATGAAAGAAGTTTCAAAGCTTCTCTCTTTCTCCTTCATGAACTCAAAGCCGTGATCTTGCTGGCTAAAAGAGTTAATCTGGCTCGTAATTTTCTTCCTGATATTCTTGTAGAAGCTGGATATGGCGATCAGAGCGAAGTGCGCGGGCAGATGGCAGTTCGATGTTGTCGAGGCATGGAATGCGGACACAGCATTGTGTATCTCGTCGATGAATTGTCGGAATCTCTGGTCAACCTATTAATATTAATACAAAAGTTTAGTGTGTAAACGCTAAATCTTGAGAAATGCTGAAATGATAATATTGCAATGCGCTAGGCAAAATTATTTATATTCATTGTTGTGGAAAGAGTTCAAATAAATAGAAAATCAAAACACAGAAGACACAGGTTTATGTGATTCACCACCCCAAGATGGGTTACGTCCACGGACAGCAACAGTCCATTTTTCACTAGATCAAGAACAAGGGCGGTTACACATTTAGACGAGATTACATTAGTAGATATACATGTTGAGTCACTCAAGAGCATGATAATGTATCCACCAATGTATCCTCGAATCAAACTTGATTCCACGAGTCAAGGATAAAGTATGATCATGCAGTTTATTGCTCGCACAGTGCTTGGCCGCTTCTATCATAGTTGAGTGAAATTCAACAGCAATTTATTGCGACGATGTAAGACTGCAAAGTCGGCAATGGACAATGTTAAAAAATTTCTTTTGGGAGGGAAGATTGTTGATTTTGAGAGTTCTCAGTGACAGGGAGACAGTTGAGCCGCGCGATTTCAAGATTGCATCCCGCGTCGAAAAGGTAATGTTATTGCGCTTGAAGCATCTCATGTGGCCATCAAGTTTGGAACGATCTCCACGTTGCCCCCATCAGAGGTATTTATAGGTGTAACCCTAAATTCCCGACGATGAGTTATTGGATATCTAACGGATCCAAACCGAACTCAATAAGGACCCGTTACCATTATATCAATATACCTCAACAATCTTTGTTACAGACGTGACATGTAGCACCTGAATCTAATCACCACTTAGTACTGGTCTTCTCTTTTCCAACCATGTCAACAAAATTGACATGCGCAGTCTGATAAAACATGTTTTCTTTGTTATCAATCTTTGGTGTGCTGGATTCACCACTTTTAGATTGTTTGCACTTGGAAGCAAAGTGACCTCACTTATTGCAGTTGTAGCACTTGCTTTTATATTTTTTAATTTTCCTGTTAGTGTCAGCAACTGTGGGTGCACTGGTGGGTAATTTAGTCTTTTCAGACTTAGGCTTTCGCTTAGGATGTGTAATCATATTAGCAGCAGACTTTTGTTCACTAACCATCTTTATAGCGTGCATGGTCTAATTGTCGTCCTCAATGCAGATGAAACGTTTGAGGTCTTTCAGACAAAACTGTGTTTTCTTCCAATACATCTCCGTCTTAAACAGTGTTGTTGACATCGGCCGACATGTCGGACATGTCGGCCGACATGAAGGTTTGGAAGCAAAAACGACACGAAACTGTTTTAGAATTGGCTTGTGGCATTTTGAAATTAACGGACCGACATGCCGGCCCCAAAAAACGGCCATGTCAGGCCCATTTTTTTAAAATTTAATTTTTATTTATTTATTAATTTAGTTATTATTTTATTAATGAAATGAGCAGGGTCAGCCGCTGTTTCAACTCCCCCGACCCCGCTCATTTCATTTCATCCCGTTGCTCTGCCCTAGCTCTCCCCATCGCTCATGCCCTAGCTCTCCCTCGCGTGTCGTCGTCACTCTATCTCTCTGGTTCTTTCTTCTCCATGCTCGATGGTGCTCTCTGGTTCTCTGGTGCTCTCTAGCTCGCTGGTGCTCTCCTTAACACTTTAGCTTTCTGGTTCTTTCTTCTCTCTGCTCGTTGGTGCTCTCTGGTTCTCTGGTGCTCTCCCTCTCTCGCGCGTTGTCGGCATTTTATCTCACTGGTTCTTTCTTGTCCCTACTCGCTGGCGCTCTCTCGGTTGGTGCATTCTTCTCCCTACCTCCTCTCATTTTATCGCTCTGTATTTTGTTTTTTTTTGTGTTGGTTGTTGTGCTAGCTGTCGGCTGTAGCATGGTGGTTGCCTTGTGGGTTGTTGCAGTCAATGACTCATTTAGTTGTTGGTGGCTGCACTGTTGCCTTGTTAGTTCAGCAAGGCATGGTGGTTGCCTTGCGGTTGACTTGCTGCTTGTAGCATGGCGGCTGGCTGTCTTGTTGCTTTATTTGTCTTATTAGTTGCTGCTTTATTTTTATTTGACACGTTTATTAATCAACAAATGATTTGAAATACCTCTATTAATAGTTATTTATCCAACTTCATTTTGCAATCAATGATGCATGTATATCCAATCACATTTTTAGTTGTTTTTCTGCTTTGTGTCTTTTGATAAATAAAATGTGAGATGCTTTGAAATTTTGAATGATACTTGAATGCTTTGTTCATTTTGTTGGATACTTTGAAAGTTTGAATGATAGTTATAACTTTGTATGCTAGTATACTGCCGAGAATGCAAAATGTTGTCGAATAAATAAAATATTGCGTGCATAATATAAAAAATATCTGAAGATCTAACGATCTAATGAAATTATGGAGTTTTTTTTGATGTTGATTTTTTTCAACTAGTAATTTTTCTCGTAATGTAGTTATGTAAAATATTTTTTCATTACCTCTAACTAATATTATTTTCATTTCTTGTCCTATTAGAATGACTTCTTCTGCTGGTTTAAGTGAGGTTCCTGTATCACTGATACCAACTGTAGAGATCCGTTCTGAGCATTTGATGAGAAGTTGGTTGCAAACGACACCAATCGAATCAAATGCAACTACTGTAAGCCAGTGTTGTAGATATCGGCTGACATGTTCGACATGTCGGCCGATATAAAGGTTTTTGGTGCAAACCACAACGAAAACTGATTTGTTTGACAAAAATATCGTTTTGCAAAAAAAACGGCGATATATCCCGATATATCGATATATCTCTAACCCGATATTTCGATTATTATATTTAATATATAGAAAAATAAAGTTCACGAGACCCATATTTTTCTACTTCACGAGTCCATTTCACGCATTCGTCATTTCTCGCTTTGCCCTAAATTTTACGGGAGAGTCGCTCTGGCGGAGTGGTCGACACTGGACAGCTCCTCCCGTGACGAGACAACGGATCGGCATCGCAGGCGAGGAGTAGACGACGACGCCGGGCTTTCTACGAATTGGCATCGCAGGCGAGGACATGAGGAGTCGATGCCGGGCTTTAGGGTTTCTACTACTTCACTTCACTGTAAGTCCCATTCTTCTTTCTTCTTTTTTCTGTGACAACTGAAAGTTTTATTTGGAGTTATTATATTGATCAAGTCATAAGATCTAAAAGTTTTATTAAACTTGTGTTACTGTAAGATTCTTATTTATGCTATAGTTAGGTTTCTTTCTTGCAATGACTAAGTTTATAACTTTCCTTGTGTAAATTTACAGTGGTTTTTGTTTCTCCTATACTAAGAAAAACTCCCCTCCAACTTTACATAATTACATGAGCTTATCCTTTATCTTTCAAAATTATTTCAAAGAAAATGTTATAAATACTTATTTTTCTATACATTGCTATAGTTATATTTGTCTATATATTGTTATAGTTATTTGTCTGTACATTTTTACTTCTTTACAAAAAATATGTTTATAAATAATTTAATCTTTATTTAAATATTAAAATCCGATATTGTAAAATATCCCCGATATATCCCCCGCAATCCGACATACGACATTTCAAATCCAAATCGACATAAACCCGACATCCGACATCTACAACCTTGCTGTAAGCAGACCGTGAATGGTGAAATTACATGTTTTAAGCATCACTTGCCTGAGTGGAAGGGTAATGTTAAGTCATGCCCTCAGGTTCCCGCCGACGTTAAGGCTAAGGCGGATTCGGCCCTAAACTCAAATTTAAAGAGTAAGAGAGCTAAAAGTGCTAAGTTTCAAACAATCTTGAATGAGGTGGTTGTTGGAGTCCATGATGATCAAGAACAGGACACTAGCATACGTAGGAGCACGGGTTCAAAGGGTCTAATGGACCAATTTGTTCATTCAGCTGTCGAGACTACCAAGGGAAAAGATTCCCAACAGAGCACGATAGAGAGTAAGTATAAAAAGAAAGTCAGCGATGATGCTGCCGTGTACATAGGTAGATGGGCATGTGAAAACTGGATCACGTTTAACGCCATATGTAATTCATCCTTTCAGCAGATGACTCATGTCATTGGTTAATGCGGACCTGGGATGAAGATCTCAACATTTTATGAGTTGAGAGACAAAATTTTGCGAGCGGAGGTGGAGAGGACGAAGGAGATGTTGAGCATATTCACGCAGACCTGCAAATTGAATGGTTGCACTATCATGACCGATGCGTGGACAGATCGGAAGGGTAGAAACGTGATGAATATCATGATACATTATAGTCCTGGAGTGGCATTCTAGCTTTCGAAGAATATCTCCTCCTCCACACACGATGGAAAGTTCATCTTTGACTTCTTGAATGAGGCGTTTGATAACCCTGAGAGCTCATGAGAGCACAGTATCTTGCAGATTATGACAAATAGCGCGTCCAATAATATGACTGTTGCAAAGCTTATGGCTTTGAAAAGACCTACGATTTTTTGGACTTGTTGTGCGGCTCACACTATTAATCTACTGTTACAAGATATAGGAAAATTGAAGCCAATAAAAAGTGTTATCTCTTTGGGCCGCCAACTCTCTATATTCAGCTATGCTCACACCATCTCACTCGACATGTTTATAGAGTCAACAAAGAACTTGGACTCTCATGAGCTTATTCGACCAGGTGTGACTAGATTCGCTACAGTGTTTCTATCTTTAGAGAGCATCTTACAGAAGAAGAATCAATTGAGGGGTCTATTCACATCTACAAAGTGGGCTGCAACAAAGTTGGCTAGTAGTGTCGGGAGAAAGCAGGTAAAACTATTGCATCTTTATTCATTTTATTTAAAATATATATTTTGAAAGTTGTCATTTATAGTATTTTCTTAATAATTTATTTTGTATATGGAAGGCTACAATGATAGTGATGAGCGCTAGATTTTGAGCGAATGCCGAGCTGGCAGTTGGTATATTCACACCATTTGTGAAAGTTTTGAGAAGAGTTGACGGGGATACACCATCCATGAGGTGGTTATATGAGGATATCAAAAAAGCTAGGGAAGAGGTTGTTGTTGTTCTCGATTACCAAGAGAATAAATATCTTCTTATATGGAAGTTGATTGATAGCAGATGAGAGAAGAAGATGAGCAACCCTCTGCACCTTGCAGGTTATTACTTAAACCCAAATTTTTATTATTTTTGTCTGGTGGAGATTGAACAGTCCTCTGCATTTTGCAGGTTATTACTTAAACCAATATTTTTATTATTCCCGTCGAGTGGAGATTGAGACTGACGGAAGGTTTATGAGTGGTTTGTTGAGTGTCTCTCAAGGATATATAGGAAAGATCCTTCTACACAGGATCACATCAATGCTGAGCTTGATGTTTACCAATACCAACAAAGGTTATTTGGTAAAGAGATAACAAATAGACAACTACAAAATCCTAACGTAAATCCAGGTACATTTTAATATATAATATATATATATATATATATATTAACAATAATGATGTATTTATGTATAATAAATGAATAATTAATACATTGTGCTGTCATTTTAATTTTCACAGTACATTGGTGGAGGTTTAACGATGCTGATACGCCGTACCTTAAAACTATGACTATGAAAATTTTAAGTCTGACTACTTCATCCTCTGGCTGTGAGAGGAACTGGAGCACCTTCGAGATGATATGCATTAATGTAGTTATGTAGTTAAACATTAATATCTTATTATATGATTGTATGCATTATTTAACTTTTTTTAAAAAAATTGCAGATACAATTCTAAAAAAAGGAATAAACTTGATAGCAAACGATTTAGTATTTATAAAATTAAGTGTTTTGCTGAAGTCGAAATATTCAGAGACATATTGAGATCCATTGGCAGCTAAGAATGTTGATTCTGGAATGGTACAAGAGTGGATGGTGAATGTTGATCCTGAGGAGGATGAAGATGAAGATGACGATGATGAAGTCTTTCCTGAAGAGGGGCTGACATGGGTGCAAATTGTCAATATAGTAGACGTTGATCATGATGAAAGGAGGTCTCAAAGATTAGCTACAAGCAAAGAAGTGACAATTAGTTATCAAAGAAGGGGAAAGGGAAAAGTATCTGAGATGGACGAGGGAGATCTAGAGGGTTCATCGGATGAAGGTCATATTTTATCTACTCTGTCGACTATAGATGAGTCTTTAAGTGATGAAAAATGAGGTATGTTTGAAATTTGATTTTTAGAATTTTGATCTTAAAATCAAAAGTTTTACAAATTTTCATCTTTAAAGTATTGCATGTTAAATGTTACATACAACTTTTAATATTTAAAAGTTCAATAGGCTGTAGAATAGGTAGTATTGTGACATATATAAAAAATAGCATTTAATTATATATATAATTAATTAAATATTTAAATCTGATATATGAAATATCCCTAATATATCCCCCGATATATAAAAAACCGACATGAAAACTCAAACCGACGTGTCCCCGACATCCGACATCTACAACATTGGTCTTAAAGGAGTATCATGCCGATGAGAGCTTAAAAATGATAGCTGTTGCAACAAACTCATCTGACAAAGGAATGTTCTCGTTGTTTCCCTTGGACATTGTGTCTCTTTCCAAACTCTCGAATTCCACTAGCAACCTAAATTGCAAGCAGAAAACTAGAAAAAGAAAACAATCACGTGATTGTGTAGAGACGACAAGGTTTCAGATCCAATCCAGTAAATTTTGTTTGCTCCTCTCCGGCTGAATGCAGTTGCCAAAGACTAGATTTCGATCAGCAGGTTTTCAAATTCTTTACACACTGAATTGTCCTCCAAGAACTCTCCGGCTGAACGCAATTGCCGATGACTAGATTTGATCACCAAATGACTTCGTCGGTCAACAGATCAGCAACAAGAAATGATGGCCCTCTTTCTCCTTGAGATTATAGGAAATCTACAGCAAATAAAAAAAACTGAGAGAGCTGGAGCCTGCTTCTCCAATGGACAACAAAATTTCTTGGGTTTGCAGATTCCTAAATGAAGAAGATTATGGATCCCCTAGATTTGCAAATAGAGGAAGAGATCTGCAGGCAAAAGGATTTCTCCCTCCTTCCTAATTGGGCCAAAATCGGGCAGCCACACCCACCATCAGTGATGGCTAGGAGACTTTTTTTTTTACTTTCTCACAAATATTGTTGTAGAGTTGGATCTGCTCCGATCCGCGAGCAACAGCACACAGGAAGACAGATCTCTTCCCAAACCGTGAGATCAACAAAGATGTGAGTTAGGAGACATGTGACATCTCTTTGTTCAGAAAAACGAGAGCAAGGATCCTTCTGTTTTGCGATCTGAACGGCAGTTGCACGTAGGAGGGGCGTGGGTCTGCGCAGAGATCAGGAACACAACAAGCGACATAACACATTTTCCTCTTTTCACGATTGAAACGCAACCACGAAAATTGCGCACGACGACTTAAAACGAGGACCAGTGGCGGGCGAATCTTCGATCGGTAGGAGCGACGAGTTTCTCCACAGGCTAATCGCGAGTGGCGGCCGAATACTTCCACCTCGTGCCCTAGATGAGACGGAATCGGGAGAAAGTCGCAAGCGGCGGGAGAACAACGGGATGAGCTCTTCCTTCCAGCGAGCGTCGACGGGAGGTAACAGGATTCACGATCTCTGCCAATGGCGGTAAGATGTGATCAACTCCAGCGTGATTCCTTAATCACTTCCCAATCTTAGAGATGTTGCGACGCCTATTTCCCGGGAGAAAATGAGAGTCACCAAAGAGAAAAACGGCGAACAAAAAAACAGACGGAGCACATGAGAGGGGCTATGGCGCACAAAACTAAACTTCGAGAATGTTACTCCACTCGAAGCATCTCATGTGGCCGTCAAGTTTGGAATGACCTCCACGTTGCCCCTATCATAGGTATTTATAGACGTAACCCTAAATCTCTGATGATGGGTTATTAGATGTCTAAATGATCCAAACCGAACTTAATAAGAACTCATTACTATTATATCAATATAACTCAATATGTATAACATATACTATTACTCTTCACAAATGAACTAAAGTTCTCGAGTGAAAGGTAGGTTTGACCACGAAAGTATCTTGAACAATTTGGTGAGAACATACAAGATCCACCTGTTATTTATATGTCGGCCGACATTTTCCCCAAACTTTCATTATGTCGTGTCCGCACATTTATCTGTCAACACACACTTTTTAGTAAGATTTTAAAAACCGGACCGGACTGGCCGGTTTGACCGGTCGGACGGCCGACCGGCCACCCGGGCAGTCCGGTAAGGCCTCTAAAACCGGACCCGCTCACAACCGGGTAAAACCCGGAAAACCGGCCAGTTGAACCGCCCAACCGGGCCGGTTTTCCTAAGACCGGGAGGGCCATGACGCCCAAAATTTAATACTGAAAATGATGGGGGCGGCAGGTTTTGAACTCGTACCAATTCAAAATCAAGCAAGGAAGCAAGCCACTCAGTCATTTGGTCATTGATGAATTTTTTTAAAATATATTATATACATATAAATTAATACATATTTATAAAAAATAATCTATATAATAAAAAAGCATGCATATAAATGTATAATTGACAGTGAAGCTAGACGTGTGACGGTCATATTTATCAAATATTATCTCATTCTTTATTATTTAATTAGTACATATTTTTTCAAGCAGTTATAAAATTTGTTAAAGACTGCATAAAAAATGATCAAATATGATAAATCCTCTCATTTTTATTCTTTTTTCAATTATATTTTTGCGTACAAACTAAAAATTATGCTATTATTTATTTATTTCATGTCCGGCGAGCCCCGCGCGTACATTTAAAAATACATGTATACGCGTTACATGTATTTCTCTTATTCCAATATATTATATACATAACGGTTCAACCCCGGTTAAACTGATTGAACCAGTTCAACCTTGAATCTCTCCCTCCGCCGGTTCGATGTCCGGTCTGATTTTCAAAACCTTGCTTTATAGGGGTATTATGGGGATTTTGCATCGTCTGAAGTTGTCTATAAAACTCCTATCATTCTAGGGTTCGGGAACACAAAATTTTGAGTGTCTTCTCATTTGTAACCGTCTTTCATCTAATGAAACAACCTACAGCTGCCCTAGACTTAGGGGGCGTTTGGCGCGGCTTATTCGCAGCGGTGCGGTGGAAACGCACCGCCCTTTTGCAAATAAGCACCGTTTGGCGCGGCTTATGATGGAAAAGGCGTTTGATAAAAACCGTTGTTTTCTCCTATAACTCATCCGCGATATATTTCTTCGGCCAGCCGCCGTTTCTTCCCCCCGATAAACCTAGCGCCCTTCCTCGCTCCCGATCCAAACGAAGAATCACCGTCGTCGCTGGAGCTTCCGTCGTCGGTTGAAGCTTGTCGCTGGATCGGCTTGGAAAAGGCGTGTGTGAAGCTTGTCGCTGGAGCTTCCTCTTCTCCTGATCCAATCGACGAAGACCCGTCGTCGTTCGAGCAGCGTGCGTGAAGCACCGTTTGGCGCTGGAGCTTCCCCTAGCCGACGGCGAAACTTCTGGTATGTATTTTCTTCCCCTAATCTCACATAGGAAACTGAGGTTTCGTTCCCCTAATCTCATCCCTTGTTTTTCCACACCGCAGCCAGAGCCACCGACGACCAAAGAACGGTCAATCGCTCCTGATCTCCCGTGCTCCGGCGATTCCTTCGCTGAGGTATACTCCTCCCTTCACCTCCATTGCAATCTTTGTGTTCTTGTTTAGGGTGTGTTTGTATGTGTGTGTATGTGTTGTGTATCTAAAAGTTTAGTCATTGTACTGCTCTGGGAGGTCTCATTTACCCATCAAAAAATTGATTTCTTTGCTATAAGCATCAGTGGTTCCATAGTTGTATCTCCATAAAAAAGTAAAGAAATCTTTCTTGGTCGCCCGATCCTCTTCCTGGGAAACTCGATCGGGTTCTAAGAGCCACCACCAAAATGTGTCTCTTGGATGATCATAAAATGTGCAATTATATCATTAGAGGAGAAACATTTATGTGTGTGTGTGTGTGTGTATGTATATGTATGTTTGTGTGTGTGTGTGTTGAATGCGTGTGTTGAATGTGTGTGATGAATGTGTGTGTGTGTGTGTTGAATGTGTGTGATGAATGTGTGTGTTGAGTGTGTGTGATGAATGTGTTTTATATGTGTGTATGTGTGTTGTGTGTGTATATGTGTGTGTGTGTTTGTGTGTGTGTGTATATGTATGTGTATGCGTGTGTGTATGTGTGTGTATGTGGTGGCTCTTGGATGATCATAAAATGTGCAATTATATCATTAGAGGAGAAACATTTATATGTGTGTGTGTGTGTGTGTATATGTATATGTATGTTTGTGTTTGTGTGTGTGTTGAATGTGTGTGTTGAATGTGTGTGATGAATGTGTGTGTGTTGAATGTGTGTGATGAATGTGTGTGTTGAGTGTGTGTGATGAATGTGTTTTATATGTGTGTATGTGTTGTTGTGTGTGTATATGTGTGTGTGTGTTTGTGTGTGTGTGTGTGTATGTATGTGTATGTGTGTGTGTGTGTGTATGTGTGTGTATGTGTGTGTGTGTGTGTGTGTGTGTATGTGTGTGTATACGAGGCTATGTATGTTTGTGTGTGTGTGTGTGTGAGTACTATGTGTATATGTCTATGTGATATGCTTGTGTTCATCTTGTTTAGATTTAGTTTTAAAACTCGATCATATTTTGTTTAGATTTACATTTATAATGTTTTTGAATGTTGTTTGTATATGCGTGTGTTTCGATTATAAAGATGGGCAAAACAAAAGATGGTGGTGTTGCCGCAATATGAGATAATGCCGATGTTCTGCTCTTTTGCGATATTTGCATAAAAGAGATAGAACTTGGAATCGACAAACGACGCATTTTAACAAGGAGGGGTGAAGTAATATTATGAAGAAATTTGAAGAGTCAACTGAAAAGAAATACATAAGGTCCAATTCAAAATAAATGGGATCATCTGAAGAAGGAATGAAAACTTTGGATGGAGTTGAAACGTGGTGAGACCGGGTTAGGTTGGAATACATCAAGGAAAACAATCGACGCCTCAAACGAGTGGTGGGATGAGCGATTGAAGGTTTCTTTTTTAAAGTCATTAATTTTGTCAAATAAAATTTTCCTAATTCAAGTATATTAAAAGCTATAACTTTTCAGGTTGTCCCGGCCGCCAAGAAATTTCGGTATTCAGGCATCCATCCAGAGTTAGAGGAGAAACTCACTCTGATGTTCAGTGCTGTTGTCGCGACGGGACATCATTCATGTACCACCAACACCATCAATGATCCACCAGAGTCTTTTGATGAAAGAGTGATGTCAGATGGTGAACATGTAGACGTTGAGATCAACAAGGGTCCTTCAACTCATGACGGTAAATCAGAAGTTTCCAAAAAAAAAAGAAATGGAAAAAACAAACCTGTTAGCTCTGTATTACAGGATTTGGCGGAATCATCTAAGACCATCAACAGATGCATCCAAGAGCCACCACTAAAACCTTCTTCTGAGTTTAGTATTCAACGAGCATTAGACAAATTAGCCATGTGCCCGGAAGTGATAGCTGATGAAGACTTCAATGATTTCGCCATCACATATTTTATGGAAAAAAGTCATAGAGAGACTTTTCTGTGCCTTCCAGAATCCCAGAACGTCAAGTGGCTGCGGAACCGTTTTCTTCGTGGGGGTTAATAGGGAGCCTTTGATATTATATTAGATGTTCTATTTTTTGGATTTTGTTATCTGTGGACTCATGATTTTGTTTATATCTATTGTTTGTTATCAGTGAACTTATGTTATCCGTGGACTCCTGTTATCTGTAATGTGGTGTTTATATTTTTGTGGATGTGGATATCATTATGCTTGTATTCATGGTTGTGCACCCCTCTATTTTTTGCATTATCTGTATTTATTCTTCGTGTATATTAACAGAAAATGTCTACTGATGATTCCTGAATATTCGACGTAAGAGCAGGAGACTAGAAGAAGAAATTATGCTATTACAAGTCATCAAAATGTGGATATCGGCAGTATATTTAGTATCAGAATATACTGGTCTGTTAACCGGTCCAGTTCATCGAATGACATCAAAACAAACTGGTGGCAAATGGGTTGGTGAGCTTCTTCGTGCGCCTCGAGTTCGATTTCATGACTCTTTTATGATGAGTCAAGAAATTTTTATGGATTTATTACTATCTCTGGTAGGAGAAATGTGGTTTCCAAGGATCTCGCAGAACTGCATCAAGGGAAATCTTAGCATTGACGGTATACATATTGTCACATAATGAATCAATGAGAAAAACATGCGAGCGATTTCAGCATTGAACAGAGACAATTAGCAGATTTTTTTCTCATGGTCTTCGCGCATTGATGAAATTGTCGAAGGAAGTGATACAACCATCAGATAGAAATTTTACAGGAACACCACCAGAGATTCTATATGACAGACGGTACATGCCTTTTTTTAGGAATTGCATTGGAGCGATAGATGGGACACATGTTCACGTGTGTGTGCCAGTTGGAAGTCAAGTACCGTACATTCGGAGGCGTGAAAGTCCAACTCAAAATGTCATGGCAAGCTTGTGATTTTAATATGTGCTTTACTTTTGTTATGGCTGGTTGGGAAGGATCAGCACACGATAGTCGTATATTCAATGTTGCCCTAAGTGATCCGCGTTATAGTTTCCCTCATGCACCTCCGGGTAATTATTTAATTTGTTTTATTTGTTTATTCCTAAAAATATTTGGACCCCTAAATAATTATTAATAATGTGCAGAAAAATATTACTTGGTTGACTCTGGGTATCCACTGCAAAGGGGTTACTTAAAAACATATCAGGACACGCGATATCATCTACCTGACTTTGCTCGTGGTGGTCGTCGAGCAGAAGGACGTCGGGAGATGTTCAATCATGCACACTCTTCGCTTAGAAGTGTGATAGAGCGCTCATTCGGTGTCTAGAAGAAGAAGTGGGCAATACTACGGGACATGCCAAGCTATAGCTTCGACAAACAAGCACGTATAGTGATCGCCACGATGACACTGCATAATTTCATTCGTCGCCACCCTTCGTGTGTAGATATAGATTTCATTGAGTCTGAGCAAAGGGATACATATCTTGGGATGACCTCTCAAAGGCGGTAAGAAGATTGCTCTGACACTGCGGCTGGTGTAGAGGCAGATGATTGCACTACGTGATATTATAGCAGATCAGGTGTTCGAAGCTAGAGCATAGACTTAAAAAATATCTGGATGAAAAAAAAAGATTTTCTGCGTTGCGTGTTACATTATGTAGAAGATGTTAATTATCGAAAAATATATGTTATGATTGAAAAAATTGTATGAATGAAATTTTATTTTGTGTTAAATTTGAAAAAAAAAAATTTTAAAACTCCGTTTTGTATCCAAACAACTTTTTGAAAACTCCGTTTCGTAAACTCTGTTTCACCCAAACAGTTTTTTAACAAAACTCCATTTTCCAGAATCAACACTTTTTCTATCAGCAACAGTTCATCAGCAGCTTTCCATCAGCAACAGCCCAACCAAAAAGAGCCTTAGCCTATCTTGCGGTGAACCACGTAAATCTTATGTTTTTCTAAGTTGTTTGCTTATCTTTTTTGCTCGATTCCGTAACATCACTAAACAAAATTATTAAAAAAATGAAAATATTAAAAATAAAAGAAAAAACATCATACCATCTGAAGCAAATTCATGAGTTCATATTTTCTTGTACTGTTTTGCTCCTCATGTGCCTGGAAATCTTTATCATCCTCAAAATCATGCACTTCTAAACAGAAAGGCAAACCATTTGATCCAGTTGCCGCAACTCCGTTCCCCGTCGACCAACCGGAAGAACACAGCTTTGCCCCATTCACTTCATCAGCAAGCGAATCATCAACCTCCTCCAAATCTTCAGTAGCATAGCTCGAAATTTCAGCAAGTATTTCCTGAATCATCACTAGATACCTTGATCCTAACAGCACCTGAGAGAAATGAGCAGGCGCATGAGAAGACCCGCAGCAGAGGGAAAGCTTCTCCCTGTTTGCAAACAAGTTTCCATAATCTCCACCACGATCATGCATCGTATTCAGCTCCAAAGAAGAGCACCTGTCGGGGACGGCAGGCAGGTCGAAGACAGCCGATCCAAGGCTCAGGGAGAGCTCATTGCCATGGGAATGATCGGAACTCGGAGTAGATCTGTTTGAAATCCAACTCTGTTCTGAGCTTCCTATGAGACAGGAAGGATGAACTGTGCTCCATGTTTGAGTTGCAGGAGGCTGAATCGTTGAAAACTCCTCATACCCCAATTTGCAGTTCATCATGAAGCCATTCAGATTCTCTCTTCCTACTGAGGCATTAAATGAAGAATTTGCAACATGAGGTATGCTTGATGCATACAGATTGCTGGCCAAACTACCTTCCTGGTTTGCGAGGTATAATGAGTCTTCTATGTCAGGCTGGAAGACATAATTTGAGAACAAGTGCGAGCTGAATCCATCCATGGCCGCAATATAACCATGATGATCTGCTGCCGACGAAGAGGCGCTGAAGAAATTATTCTCCATCAGGAGTACTCAAATCGCTCCAGCTTCAGGCAACACTTCAGCGCAAGAGAGATGAAAAACCTGGTAGGCAGTAGTACAATGTTGAGTATAACAAACAACTCAAATTGAAAAAAGATCATATCTGAGCTTTACAGGAAGAACAAAGCAGAGCATAATTATTTGTTATTTGGAAGTTGGAACACACATTAAGAAAGATCCCCCGAGCCTATTAAAAAATTACTCTGTTCGACCCAAAGCATTAACTTGGAAGGTTTTGATGATATATAAAATTATGAAAGGGAGGGAGGAAGAGAATCGAAAGCCATTGAAGGAAGAACAGATCAATGGATAAACATTAAAGAAAGAAAGAAAAAAACAGAGATTAAAGTCAGAAACCACCCCGCAGTCAACAAAACTACTAAAAGTGGAAACTTATTCATTTCCTCATTGAAGGCCTACAGGATATAGTTTTTTTTCCCATCAGCCAGTAACAACGAAGAGAAATATTGGAGTAGAAAGTTCATCAGTTATCCATAACAAAGAATGCCTATTTTTTTTCTCACCAAGTGATCATGGAATTGGGTTTTCACTCGGTGCTAGAAACAAAAACAGGGCCCCATTAGTCAGAAGAATAATGCATCTTCGAATCCCTAAGAGGCAAACGGCCAAAGCCTATAGCACACATAAGCAGGATTCTCACTGTTCTTCATCAGGTTAGTGGAGGTTGTCTTCTTTCCTATCTGCATAAAGCTGCACTAGTACAAAAGCGAATGGGTTAAACTTTAAAGTTCACAAGTAAAAAAAAAAGGAAAAGAATTTCATGGGTTTTATTTATCTCCGATGATTGATGAACAGAAAAGTGGAAGATGAATACAGCAGCCCTGCTCTAAAAACACGAATACCATACACTGTGTGCTCTTTACTACTCCTTTTACCTTACTATTCATAGCTTCAAGAACAAATCATGGCATTCTCACACGGCCATGATTGAGCAAAGAACACTACTACTGTTCAGAGCTCAACAGAACACGAATCATTTATTAAAGGAGCGGAGCCTTCGAATTTCCGGATAAACAAAGGCATACCATCGAGTCATCGACTAATAAATCCAGCCAAAAGCGAGGGGGGGATTTTTTATTTCCATTTTTAGGCCAAAACCACAGGAAAGGGAAAAGCAGAGCAGCACCGGAACAGAGAAAATGAATGGCATTGAAAGGAAGGAATGGGTCAGAGCAACTTTTGCAGAAAAACTACACCGCCTATCAATAAATGGATGCAAACGAGAGGGAAAAAACAGGAAGGCAGGCGAATTAGGCAAGAAAGGAAGGCAAAAACAGTAGAAGGAACAGAAACAGGGAGGTTTGATTAGTCTGGGTTCAGCAAGGGGGTGGGCCATTGCATTGCATCCCTCCTTCTCTCAGCAATGATTATGAAGCTCAATTATCTGGAATCTCTGTGCATTTTCCTGTTCTTGGCAGCTGTTTTCAGTGTAATCTGCTTTTCCTCCTGAAAAAAAGTAAATGCTTGGGTGTAGAGAGACAAGAGGGCAGGGGGGAGAGAGAGAGGGAGAAAAGAAAGAGAGCTGCTTTATTATGCTACAGAGAAGGAAACGCGGTGGAGTCGTGGAGGGGGATGAAGAAGAGGACGCAATGATGTCAGCAAAATCCACTGAGGAGATCTGGGACAGATATTAATGGGGTCAGAACAAACGTGGATCATTTATCAAACTGGAAGGCGATGAAGGAGAAGTGGGAAAGTCCGGGACGGGCATTGAAGGCTGGCATGTGGGTTGCAGACTTGCAGTGCAGAGAGGGCCAAAACTCTGGGCAGTGTTATTGGAAAAGGGATGATAAAGCTGAGGAGAACTTTTCTGACTCTCTCTTTCTCGCCATTTCTTCCTCTGATCAGATTTCAGAAGCGCGCATAAGTTATTGAGCTGCTGCTGCTGCTGCGTGTGGGGTATAGCGAAGCAGGGTACTGTTTCTTTGGAAGGTGGGTGGGTGGGTGGGACTGTGGGAGGAAGATGACTTCTGATTTATTACTCCCGTCTGAGACGGGGCAAAAACTTGGCCTGCGCAACCATTTCCGGGTGAAAAACCATTAAAAATGCATTAGAAACAGGGGTTAAATGGATCAAAAGAGTTCCATTTTTATGTATTTTCTCTCTCTTTCTCCCTGAAATGAGTTTCAGGCTTTTGGGAGATGAGTAGGTGCTGTGATGAGATTGCCATTTCTTATGTTATATCACAGCAATGAGATTTCATGAATGGGGAAGGCTTTTTAGACTAGTTTACGGAGGAGAATAGATACTTCTATGAAGAGAGAAAAAAAAATATATATATATATATAAATAAAAAAGTTAAAGTGAAAATAAAAAAGATATTTGTAACTGCACGTGCAAACAAAAAAGATATTTACCTTGATAAAAGTGGAGACCTACAAAAAAGTGGAGAGAGGGAATGTGTTTGATCAGACGGTTGCTGATAGGGGGAATGAGATGAAGGGGTAGGATGAATTCAATGTCTTATTTAGATAGACATGTTTGAGGGTTTTGATATTTCTTTTTAATGTAGTATATATATATATATATATATATATATATATATATATATATATATATATATATATATATATATATATATATATATATATATATATATATATATATACATATACATATATATATATATACATATACATTTATATTTACGAGCGACAGGCACGGGCCTCCGGCCCGATGGCCATGCGCCACAGTACCCGGCCGGCGACGGCGGGCTCCGCCCGCGATAGCACCATAATGAAACAATTAATTAATGAAATAATTAAACCCGAAACAATTAAAAAAAATAAAATAAGTAAATATTATAATTAATAAAAAAATAAAAAAATTCATTCATTACAACACCGGCTTGCTACTTATAATAATTTATAAATAATACAATAAATTATAAATATATAAATATTATAATAAACCAGGCGGCCCGACAGGTGAACAATGAGTCAAGCCCAGACATTCACAGCCCGCCAAGCCCGCCACCATACATATTTCAAACATAGTTCCAGAAAATCTATATTTATACCCAAAAATAAAATTTGATTTGGCAGTGTGGGACTAAAATAGGCGGGTGAACAGTGCTCACCCTCCTATTTTAGTCCCACACTGCCAAATCAAATTTTATTTTTGGGTATAAATATAGATATTCTGGAAATGTGTTTGAGATCTGCATGGTGGCGGACTTGGCGGGCCTGGGCTTGGCTATTAAGGTGATGTTGTTAGCGGGCCTGTTTGTATAACCTGTTTTTGAAATTTTTTCACATAAATTTAGGATCCTAGTAGTAGGTTTAGGAGCTCTAGTAAAATGTGGAGAGAGAATGTTAGTTTGATCCGACGGCTGCCGATATAGTGGAAGAGATCAGACAACAATTGATTTTTCTGTGAATTTCGAACTCATGCTATTTGCAGACCTCCATATTTCTTTATAATATGGTATAGATATATTTATATATATATATATACATTTATATTTATATATTTTATATATATATATATATCTTATCTTATATATATAATGAAATATAGATATTTGAAAACACGCGAAATATTGAATATTGGTCATTGCTCTTAGAATAGACCGCTTATATGCCTAATGACAATCTTCTTTGAATAGACCGCTGACATGTCTAATGATAGCCTACCATAATAAGTGTAGAAGCTCTACTAAAAAGTTTTTAAATTTTAATGGATTTTCATCACTACTTTAAATATGAGGATAATTTAATTACTTGAATAGACATTATATTTTATTTTTTTGAAGTAGATTGTAATATATATCAAGTCATTAAAATTTAAAAATAAGGATATACTTGACATTTTTGAATGTTGCACCAAATGCAAGTTTTCCTATATAGTAGTGAAATATATATATATATATATATATATATATATATATATATATATATATATATATATATACTATATACTATATTAAAAAGATATATGATGGTCTGTATATAACCATGAAATAAAAATTCATCTAAAAAATAAGGACCCTTCATTCATCAAGCAATCACCAAGAGAAAAAGCGTGACCAACGGATGGATTTAATACAACCTCTATTAAAACACGTCGATCTCTCTGCCCTAAACCGCAAATCCCCCGAATCCCGCACGCCGCATTCCTACAGCGGCAGTCACAACCCTCTTCTTCTTCCCGTCCGGTGTCGCACAAACCATTTTGTTGCTTTCTTCTTCCTCCCGTCCGGTGTCACGCAAACCATCTCGCCGCGGCCGCCCAGTCGGCTCCTCTTCGCTTCCTTCTCTTAGGGCATAGAGTCATCTCCTCTTATTCCTGATCTCACATCTCTCACCTGCAATTATGCCTCGCCTACTCGATAGCCCATCCATAGTCTTCCTCGGCTCTATCTTCCTCCTGAAATCACATCGATGATTCTCCTTCCCCTTCGCCGACTTCGACTCCTGCAAGAAAGTTCATTAACCCTCAAATGTGTGTTTAGTTTATAGGCTGGATATGATATTGAGGGCAAGCCGGTAGGTCTGCATTTTATTGCAAGGCCTTGGTCTGAAACAACTTTAATTGCTCAAAGTTTGCTTTAGCAATACAGGTAAAGAATTTTAAAAAATGAAGGGGCCATTTTTGGCATGATTTATTATCCGAATCTATTTACTATAATTTTCTTCTTTGCTGGTGATTTGAAATCGAGATAGATCTCTGTAGAAGACAATAGCTCTATTTTTGCTACCAATTATCAGGAAGGGTGGTGCAGTGATTGCTTATAAGCCGACAACCCTAACACTCGGAATTGCAATTGAAATTTTTCTCCTCGAAGTAAATGTTATTTATGAAAGATTTTTTTCTACCCTAAATTAACTAATGGAGTCATTCTTCAACAAAATTTCAATTGCAATGTTTTTTTGAATTTTGTTAAATGAATACTGCGAAGTTTGATTTGGACGAATGCAACAATCGAACACCTCCCACAAAATCAAATGATATTTCCTCTAATTTTCCATACATTTTCTGTAATATTTTTTTTTCTTTTTATCAAAAAGTTCACCTATGTGAAATTCTCTTAGCAGTATCATTTACTTTATTTGATCAAGCTTTTAATCTCTGCGATTAGAACTGTGACTTGCAAATTTGGTTATCTTCTTGAATTCGCATGCCTTGCTTTCATTAGAACTGCTCCATATCTTTCCTAACTAATTGTCAACAAAAAAATTCATATTTAGTAAGCTTCCCCAATTCTATTATTATTTTTTTATCTTTGTTATATGTGTAAATATGGATGCGTGGGAGAATTTGTTGATGGATGTGACAAATTGTCATCAAAAAAATACTTATTTAGAAAGCTTCAACAATTCTCTTAGTTTTTAAAATCTTAATTGTATGTGTCAATGTGAGTGTGTGGATGGATTTATGAGTGGATGTGTCAATGAATGTTTGAATGGATAGATGTGTGAATGGATGCGTAGGTGTTTATTATGTAAAGAGGCAGTACTAGCACATGACTAGATGTCATGCTTCTCCATACAGAGGCCATTTTCGAGGAGACCGTACTGCTATGAAGGTTTTAGAATCAGGATTTTATTGGCCGATACTATTTAAGGATGCCCATACTTTTGTAAAAAACTGTGATCGATGTCAAAGAGTGGGAAATATTCATCGTGGAGCAAGCATGCCTATGACTAATATTCTAGAAGTCGAAGTGTTCGACGTGTGGGGTATAGACTTCATGGGGCCTTTTGTAAATTCAAACGGGAACTTGTATATTCTGCTAGCGGTAGATTATGTTTCAAAATGGGTAGAGGCAATAGCCACACAAAAAAATGATGGCAAGGTTGTATTAAAGTTTCTCAAGACTAACATATTCACTAGATTTGGTACACCAAGGGCTATAGTTAGTGATGGAGGGGCACACTTTTGCAATTTGCAATTTAAATCACTTTTGAAGAAATATGGAGTAACTCATAAAGTTGCCCTGGCCTACCACCCGCAAACCAACGGTCTAGCGGAAGTTTCAAATCGAGAGATTAAATCAATATTAGAAAAAACGGTGAATGTCACTCGCAAGGATTGGTCGCTAAAACTAAATGATGCTTTATGGGCCTATAGAACTGCATTTAAAACTCCTATAGGATTGACCCCGTTCAAAATGATTTATGGGAAGGCGTGTCATCTCCCGGTGGAGTTAGAACATAGAGCTTACTGGGCCATTAAAAAACTGAATTTTGATTTTCAAGAGGTAGAGATGAAAAGATTACTACAGATAAATGAATTGGATGAGATTCGATTGAACGCATATGAGAGCTCGATGGTATATAAGGAAAAGACAAAGAAATGGCATGATGCAAGACTAATTGCAAAAGAGTTCAAGATGGGACAATTAGTCTTGTTATTCAACTCGAGATTAAAATTCTTTCCAGGCAAACTTAAGTCTAGATGGTCTGGACCATTTAGAGTAAAAGAGGTGCACCCGTTTGGAGTAGTAACAATTTGCAATGAGAAGGATGGCTCTACGTTCAAGGTGAACGGTCAACGATTGAAAGAGTATTATGTAGATAATGACCATCGTGAGGCGATGATCATACATTTACAATGACAAGTTGACGAAAAACGTCCGGCCGGGACGTTCTAAAAGAGGCGCTTGGTGGGAGGCAACTCATCGATTAGATTTATATAGGTTTATATAAATAATTGACGTAGTTAATTTGTTATTTTTGATGTGAATTACTCAATTGGAAGGAGGATGTCCATAGCCCTTACTTGATCTAGCTTGAAATTATCCAAGAGGAAGTTTGGCGATTCAGGAGGAACAAAATTCGGATAGGTTTGTTGGGAGCACGGTAAAAAGAGCAGAATTTAAATTTCTTAAAAATTGTTGCAACAACCCCATTACATACGTAATGGGATTCTGCGTACTGCCTCTTCCTTCAACCACCAGGGCTGGCGGTTCAGCGCCGGTTCAATTGAACCGGCGAACATGCGGTTCATTTCCTGCTGGTTGTTGTGACAAGTCGTTACATATGTAATGAGAATTAAATTACTGACTGCTCCTTCACTAAGCATGGTTTAGGCGGTTCAATTGAACCGGCGCGCCGATTACTCCTAAGATGGCGGTTTAAAGGTTATTAAAGCTTTAATCCGGTTTAATTTAAACCTAAGCCGGGTTTAGCTAAATAATTAAAATCCTTAAAGTTTATAAGGAAATTCCCCCCCCCCTCATTTCGTAAAACTCGCTTCCCCCCGACTAGGGTTAGAGAGCCTGCGCGCAATCCGGCGGCGGCGTTCACGCGAGGTGTTGGTGGCGGCGCTCGCGCGCGATCCGGCGGCGGCGTTCACGCGAGGTGTTGGCGGTGGTATTCACGCAAGGTGTCGGCGGCGCTTGCGCGATACGTGGGCCGCGACGGAGGCGATCCCGGCTACGACCGGCTTTTGCGCGAAGTGTGGGCGGCGAGAACGACGATCGGCGGCGCCATCATCATTTTGCGGGAGCAATAGTGCTGCTCCGCGCGCGATTCTCATATCTGACGGGCCATAGCAACCGGAGGCTTTTCCACGACGACTCCTAAGGTATACACCTTTCCCCCCTCCTTCTGTGCTAACTAATGCAAACCCTAGTACACAAATTTATTTCTTTGTGGTTTGTGTGTTACGTATATGCTTAGCCTCCATTATGTCATCTAAGAAGGGAGATAAGATGAGGAAGGGAAAGGGAGTTGCTAGAAATCCTGAAAAATTTGTTGGAGAGGGTGCGCGGAAGCGATTTGAGCAGGTGAAGTCCATTCAGTTTATAGAGGAGAGGGGATTCGTGATGGAAAAACGAGCGTGGAGTCTTGCATACGCTGAGCAGATTAAGGCGCTCAATTGGGAGTCATTTTGCCACCCACGTACTGAAATTGTTCCTGCATGGGTGTATGAATTTTATGCAAACGCCCGGGACGTTGAATATGAGACGGTGATAGTGCGGGGCAAGGAAGTTACTTTTTCTGCGGCTCGAATTAGCGATATGTTTAACCTGGAAGATCAAGAGTATGAAGATTACACTGAGATTTTGAACAAAGTCAATCTTAGTGACATGTTGAAGGTTGTGTGCACCACAGACGAACCCAAATGGATGAGTCCGAAACAAACAATTCTGAAAACCTCAAGCTTGACTCGACAAGCTAAAGCGTGGCTCTTATTTGTTAACGCCGGCGTCCTACCGACCAAACACCCTAATAGTGTGGCATTGGATAAGTTGGGATTGATCTACGGAATAATCACAGGAATGCAATTTGACGTTGCCAAGATCATCACGTTACAGTTGCGGCAGAAGATTAGGGAGGTGAAACCTCGGCAGTTATGGTTCCCGTCACTGATCACTGAGCTTTGTAGGGCTGCGGGAGTTCCTATGGAGGCAAATGACATAGTTGCACCAGTCAAGAGACATATCACCAAAACAGTCATTGAAGTGAATATCAAGGTCGGATCAGGTAACGATAGAACAGGGCAAGGCGATGCTCAGAGTTCGCAGACACGGGCAAGGAACCCTTTACGTATCAATATTCCAGCAGTCGATCATGGGGCCGACCCCGATGCTCTGATGGAACATATTGAGTACATCAAAGCTTATCAGCGCTGTCAGCAGATGTACGCGAAAGAACAGTTTGAGGATCTTCGGGGGAACATACGGAAAGTCATGGAAAAGGCGAAGATCCCGATGTCGAAGTCGAAGTTTAGGATGTTGGGCCAATTTGACGATGCTGGCTATCTCCTGACTTCAGACCGAACTAGAGTTGATCCAGCCAAGGTTGCAAAAGAGGAGGAGGACGAAGACGACGACGAGGATGAAGACAATGATGGGGACGAAGAAGCGTCTGGTGATGAGGAAGCAGAGTCTGATGATGAGGCAGAGGCCGACGAATCTCCTTAGTGGCCGGCTATTATCTCTAGCATTTTGTTAGTTATTCCTCTCTTTCGCACCGTTAGGAAGTTGATATATTATAGTTCATTTTGGCCTATGCTACTCACTGACTTTCAGCTTATTTTGCTATATAATTTTGGCTTGTTTCAAGTTTTATCATGCTTCAATTAATCTAAGCTCTCAAATGATGTTGATTCACCACTGATTATTTCAAGGAATGTTATGTATGCGTTGAAAGTTTTATTTATTTTGGAGCTAACTTGTTTCAGGAAACGAAGTCACCTTTATTTGTCCTCTATTGCTAATCCCTTTTGTAATTACGCTTCCCTTTTATTTTGGGCTATGAATTTTCTAAACTTTGGAATATACTCAGTATGCAGAACAAGTTGATTAGTCAATTGCCTACGCTTAGTACTCATGGATTTGTAAGGAATGAAGATAGTTGCACAAATGTCTACATTTATGAATTCAGGGGAGTTATTTTAATTCATTTATTTATATCCCTATATCTTTCATTACTAATCAACAATAGTCAACATAACTATTGCATATAGTCTTGCTAGGGTCTAGCAATGCTTTAGGTGTGGGGGGTGGTTTACCCTTCATTATTTGGGTGCTTAATATGTTGATTGAGCTTGAGGTCAATGACCCAAATTTTTACCCCAATTATGATTAGGCTAGACAATCTTAACAGTTCGGACTTCGAATTTGAAGTTAGCATGATATTTGACTAAAGTGTTAAGTGTTTTTATGCACAATGCACAATTTTTTTTCAAAATTTATTTATCCTTCCCTACAAAGTTTTGTTGATAATTGACTCCTAGAAATGAATAGGGAGGGATGAGTAAGAACTGAGTTAATGATGTGGACCAAGACAAGGGATTATGTAGTTAAACCATTGTGATCCTTCATGAGTATCTTTGAGCTTGCTCTTTATCCTTTGCTACACATTACCAAATGCTTCAATCCCTAAATTGTCGACTAGTCATGTCTTAATTGACTAACCATTTTTGGGTGTTCAATTCAACATATATATATATATAAAGAGAGAGTAAATGTCATAGTGATATGTGGCCTAAGTATGTAGGAGCCTACTTGGAATGATCCCAACTATGCCTAAAAAAAAAGAGAGAAGAGAAAAGTAGAAAAAATGATCAATTTTGTCATAGTGATATGCGGCCTAGGTATGCGAATACATACTTGGAATGATCCCAACTATGGGCATAATATTTAGATATTTAATGTTAATGAATTGAACCTCATAATATGGTAATTGATTAGGACGTTCGACTAGGATTTTTCTTTCACCCCACTATCAAGCATTCAACATTGCGAACCAAGACAAAGCCTAACCTACTTCCATATAAACTAAAAGCTCTTGTCGCGGTTAAGATCAAAAAAAAAAAACTTAGCATATTCTCATCCTTTTCAATTCATATGGAGGCTAAAACAATTGTGTTGGGAGTAAATAAATTTTGAAGAAATCACACGCAACACTAAATTTTTAATTGCACTTTTGCTTTTATCAAACTAATGAATTCGTGAGAGTCGAATTTTTAATGATTGGCAAGCTTATCAGTTGTGTAGTCTTGATGATGTTAAGACTCAGTTGGGTTAAGGACAAGGATCATTGAATTCTCATCTCAATAGCTATCCATTCACTCAAATAAATTTTATGAAATGTCTTTGCTCGGGACTAGCAAGACTCAAGTGTGGGGGTGTGATAACTTCCTAAATGAAGTTATCCATGTCCATTTTATTGATAAAAAATAGTGAAAAGATGTTCTATTGAGTATAAAAAGATGATAAAAATCATCTTTAACTTAAGTTTGAGTTATTTGATCATTTTCTAATGTTTTCTTGTCAGATTAGCCGAAAAACTCAATCCGGAGAAGGAATGCTGAAGCAGTTTGCTGTGCTGGGAAAGTTGTCATAACAACTTTTTTAGTTGTTATAACAACTTTCGGAATTTAAAAGATCCGAATTTTTGAAATATTGCAGTAGTTACAAATTGAAAGGAGGCATCCTTTCAGATGGGGGCACGAAATTAAAGGACGAAAATGGCTGGAAAAAGGGATTATCATTCATACTTGGAGAAGAAAAAGAAGAGGAGATTGCTTGGAGAAGAAGACCTAGGGCAACACCGGATCTTGGAGAAGGATTGCTTGTATGCGAATTGGAGATCATCTTCCGGCGTTATTTTACATTCTTTTTATCATGGGCTGTAAGATCTTTCCAATTTTTGTGATGTTCTCCCCTTCCACCATGAACTAATTCCATAAGTCTTGTGTGTTGTGAGTAGTTAGACTTTTTATGATGACTTGATTTAAATTTATCTTTCATAATTGGTTGATGTTTTATCTTTATTGAGATTATGTCTTTTATATGTGGAATTTTTGAGTAAGTGTTCTTCTCCTAGATAGTGTGGCGAGATTCGAGAGATGAGTCGTGCTACCATAAGGTTGAATCCTCATTGCGTGCGGCGAGATTCGAGAGAGGAGTCGCGCGATGCTTTAGTCAAAATTCCATCTTTCTACTGTGTTGCGAGACTCGAGAGAGCAGCGACGTAAGTGTGACATAAGTCCTGATATAACTCTGAGATAGAAAGAGATTTCATCCCAAGTTAGCAACTTTGATTTTATCGCTTCATGTTATTCTAAATCCGCCTAAGTTAGAGATGACTAGGGGAAGTAGGGTAAGCGGATTTCGGAGATCGAGAGATAATGTTATCCATCTTAAAAATCGTTGCAGGATAGTAATTTTCCAATTATGAGAGATGATTTAAAAACAATTGTCATATCAGTCTAAGGAAAACAACATGCAAGACTAATTCTCCAAAGTAAGAAAAAGTCATTCTTAGATAAGGACTAAGTAGTATTTATTATCTATAGTTTCGCTTAACTAAATCACATCAATTATCTCACTTGAATTTAAGGAAAAGGTTAAGCTAGTAGTTGCGAGCACCAAATCATTCACTTCCTCGAGAGACGATCACTTCTCACTCTATATTACTTGAACCGGCACGTACACTTGCGTTATTTTACATATACGTTACCGGCGTATCAAGTTTTTGGCGCCGTTGCCGGGGAGGTGTAACGGATTTAGTGTGTTATTTCTTGCAATATTAGCAAGATCTGAGTATTTAGAGATCAAGTATTTGTTGTTTGTTTGTTTGTTGTTTCAAATCATTAAAAGTTAGTTCTGTGCATGTCCAGATATAGGCAATTTGAGTTATTGCCTTTAAATCCTGAAATCGAGCGATCTTGTAGACAGAACCGAAGAGAAGCTAGAAACGCTAACATTAATCACCTTGCGATGGATAATCCTGCACATGATAACGCTAATAATAATGATGGTCACGTGGATCAAAATAGCCAACCTGCGGCCCCACGAATGACTTGTCATGATTATAACACGCCTCTACGAGGAGGTTTACATTTCAGCATTGCTCGACCCGCAATTGCTGCAAATAATTTTAAAATGGATCCTCTTATTATGCAACAAGTGCAGAATAACAAGTTTGGAGGTTTTAGTCATGAGGACGCAAATTCTCATTTGAGAAATTTCTTAGCAATTTGCGATATGTTTAAATTCAATGGCGCATCTGAAGATGCAATAATGCTAAGACTATTTCCATTTTCTTTAGAAGGAAGGGCGAAAGATTGGTTGGAGTCGTTGCCTAATGATTCAATCACGACATGGGACCAATTGGTTGAAAAATTCTTAAATAAATATTTCCCACCATCTAAGACTGCAAAGCTGATTAGGGACATAACTACGTTTACACAGAATAACGGGGAAACTCTTTACGACGCTTGGGAGCGTTTCAAGGAGTTGTTAAGGAAATGTCCACATCATGGGTTGGCTCAACATCAACAAGTATCTACCTTTTATAACGGGCTACAGACGACAACTATGATTTTAGTTGATGGAGCTGCAGGGGGTTCTTTGATGAAGAAATATCCCGAGGATGCTTATTCTATATTAGAAGATCTAACCGCAAATAACTACCAAGCGTATGAGAGACAAGTGAATAGCAACCAAGTGGGCATCCATCAAGTGGACCAATTCACATCTTTGGCCGCCCAAATGGCCTCACAATTTAACCTTATTAACAAAAGATTAGATTCATTATCAACCACTACATCTAATGCCCCACTCACGGTTGAACAATTAAATCACATTACTGAAGAAGCAAATTATGTGGGCAGGCCACAAGGGCAAATTCCACCAGGATTCGCGAATCATTACCATCCCGAGTGGCGGAATCATCCGAACTTCTCGTGGAAGACTAATCAAGGGATGAACCAACCGGGGGATTTAGCCAAAACCCGAATCCACCGCCAAATAATGTCTCACATCAACAAGTAAATCCTAGGAGAATGACAGATGAATTCATCTTAGGAATGTTTCAAAAATATGATTCTAAAATGGTAGGAATAGAATCTTCCTTAAGGTCTTTAGAGACAACTTTAGGTCAACTTGCAAACTCAATCAACCAAAGACCGATGAGATCTTTACCTTCTGGCACCACGCCTAACCCTAGTCGAAATGACCAAAATGGTCATTGCAAGGCCATAGCTTTAAGGAGCGGAGTAGAGATAGCAAACGGGGATGGGTTGTTGGAGAAAGTGAGGGAGGAAGAGAAGAATGAGAGAAATAATATGGCAAGGGAATTAGAAAAAGAAGGGTCTAGAGAGAGTAAGGAACCAGGGTTAATTGAACTTGATAACCCAACTAATAAAAAGAAAGACATCGTTTACCCTCCACCACCTTTTCCATCTAGGCTTGCCAAGAATAAGCTTGACATGCAATTCCAAAAGTCCATGGATATGTTTAAAAAGTTAACTATAAATATCTCATTTGCTGAGGCACTTGAACAAATGCCTAGCTATGCTAAATTTATGAAGGACATCTTGTCAAAGAAGAGAAGATTCGTTGATAAGGAAATAGTAGCACTAACCGAAGAGTGCAGTGCTATTTTACAAAATAAGATACCACAAAAACTGAAAGATCCCGGGAGTTTTACAATTCCATGTTCAATTGGAATGAAGTTCTCCGGAAGAGCGTTGTGCGACTTGGGGGCTAGCATCAACTTGATGCCGCTATCTATTTACACAAAATTAGGTATTGGGGAGATCACACCAACATCTCTCACCCTCCAATTAGCTGATAGGTCTTTAGCTTTTCCTAAGGGAATTGTTGAGGACGTGCTAGTCAAGGTGGAGAAATTCATATTTCCAGCGGATTTCGTTGTGTTGGATATGGACGAAGATAAGGAAGTGCCCATTATCTTAGGACGACCATTTTTAGCCACCGGACGCACCCTTATAGATGTCCAAAAAGGTGAGTTAACAATGAGAGTAAACGATGAGGAAGTAACGTTTAATATCCTTAAAGCTATGAAATTCCCTGATGACAAGGAGGAATGTTTTTCGATAGAAGAAGTTGTTGTGCCTTCTAGGTTGGTACATGAGAGTGATGAACTAGAATCTAAATTGTTGAGTATTCTTACTATTGAGGAAGGAGAGGACGATTTAGAAGTCAAGGAGGTAGTCAAAACTTTAGATTCATGTGACAAGCAACCAATTGGTAGGAACTTCGAGGTTATAAGTAGGTCCAGCGAGCCTACAACAATGAAACCATCCATCATTGAACCACCAAAATTAGATTTGAAGCCACTGCCCGAACATCTGAAATATGTTTTTCTTGGGGAGAATAACACTCTACCGGTTATCATTGGTGCATCGTTAGAACGAGATAAGGAACTAGAATTACTTGAAGTCTTACGAGAGTTCAAGGGTGCCATTGGTTGGACTTTAGCCGATATCAAGGGAATTAGCCCGTCTGTTTGCATGCATAAAATATTATTAGAAGAGGGGGCAAAAGGATCTATAGAGCATCAACGTAGGCTTAGTCCTCCCATGAAAGAAGTTGTGATGAAAGAAATAATTAAGTGGCTCGATGCATGCATCATTTACCCTATCTCAGATAGTAAGTGGGTGAGCCCGGTGCAATGTGTACCGAAAAAGGGTGGAATGACTATTGTTAAAAATGATAATAATGAAATCATACCTACTAGGGCCGTCACGGGATGGAGAATATGTATGGACTATAGGAGACTGAACAAAATGACTAGAAAAGACCATTTCCCGCTTCCATTTCTTGACCAAGTCCTCGATAGGTTGGCGGGTAGTGAGTATTTTTGTTTCCTTGATGGATATTCGGGGTACAACCAGATCATGGTTGCACCTGAAGATCAAGAAAAGACGACATTTACATGCCCGTTTGGAACTTTTGCATTCCGGAGAATGCCTTTTGGGTTATGTAATGCACCCGCAACATTCCAACGCTGTATTATCGCTCTGCTTGCCGAGTTGATTGAGGAGGGGATTGAGATTTTCATGGATGACTTTTCAGTGTTTGGAAGATCATTTGATGTTTGTTTAAGAATATTAAGTAAGGTTTTGAGAAGATGTGTTGAAACAAATTTAGTATTGAATTGGGAGAAGTGCCATTTCATGGTGCGCGAAGGAATTGTCTTAGGACACAAAGTGTCTAGTAAGGGGTTAGAGGTTGACCGTGCAAAGGTGGAAGTCATAGAAAAACTCGCTCCACCGACGAATGTCAAGGGCATTCGTAGTTTTCTGGGTCATGCGGGTTTTTATAGACGCTTTATAAAAGACTTCTCTAAAATATCTAAGCCGCTATGCAACCTTCTTGAAAAAGACACTCCGTACATTTTTGATGATAATTGCCTGACGGCATTCCAAACATTAAAACAGCGTCTAGTGACATCTCCTATAGTTAAGGCACCAGACTGGTCATTGCCATTTGTGCTTATGTGTGATGCTAGCAATTACGCGGTTGGAGCCGTGTTAGGGCAGCTTCATAACAAAATCTTTCACACTATCTATTATGCTAGCAAAACACTTATGGATGCCCAGCTGAACTATACCACCACGGAAAAGGAATTATTAGCTGTTGTATTTGCCTTTGACAAATTCCGTTCGTACTTGATAAACTCCAAAGTGATAGTTTACACAGATCATGCAGCAATAAGATATCTGGTAGATAAAAAGGACGCAAAGCCTAGACTTATTAGATGGGTCCTCCTTTTACAAGAATTCGATTTAGAAATCAAAGATCGAAAGGGAGCCGAGAATCCAGTAGCCGACCATCTATCACGATTAGATCACAAAAGCGAGAAAAATATGCATGTTGAGATTGGAGAAAATTTTCCTGACGAACGATTACTAGCTATATCAGACACGAATAACACTCCATGGTATGCAGATTTTGTTAACTACATCGTTAGTAGAGTGCTCCCTACGGATTTTAATCACCAACAAAGGAAACGGTTTCTTCATCAGGTGAAATTCTACTTATGGGATGAACCATACTTATTCAAAATCTGTGCAGATCAAATCATTCGTAGGTGTGTTCCTGAAGTTGAAGTCCAAAGTATTTTGGAAAAATGTCATGCTTCTCCATACGGAGGCCATTTTCGAGGAGACCGTACTGCTATGAAGGTTTTAGAATCAGGATTTTATTGGCCGACACTATTTAAGGATGCACATACTTTTGTAAAAAACTGTGATCGATGTCAAAGAGTGGGAAATATTCATCGTGGAGCAAGCATGCCTATGACTAATATTCTAGAAGTCGAAGTGTTCGACGTGTGGGGTATAGACTTCATGGGGCCTTTTGTAAATTCAAACGGGAACTTGTATATTCTGCTAGCGGTAGATTATGTTTCAAAATGGGTAGAGGCAATAGCCACACAAAAAAATGATGGCAAGGTTGTATTAAAGTTTCTCAAGACTAACATATTCACTAGATTTGGTACACCAAGGGCTATAGTTAGTGATGGAGGGGCACACTTTTGCAATTTGCAATTTAAATCACTTTTGAAGAAATATGGAGTAACTCATAAAGTTGCCCTGGCCTACCACCCGCAAACCAACGGTCTAGCGGAAGTTTCAAATCGAGAGATTAAATCAATATTAGAAAAAACGGTGAATGTCACTCGCAAGGATTGGTCGCTAAAACTAAATGATGCTTTATGGGCCTATAGAACTGCATTTAAAACTCCTATAGGATTGACCCCGTACAAAATGATTTATGGGAAGGCGTGTCATCTCCCGGTGGAGTTGGAACATAGAGCTTACTGGGCCATTAAAAAACTGAATTTTGATTTTCAAGAGGTAGGGATGAAAAGATTACTACAGATAAATGAATTGGATGAGATTCGATTGAACGCATATGAGAGCTCGAGGGTATATAAGGAAAAGACAAAGAAATGGCATGATGCAAGACTAATTGCAAAAGAGTTCAAGATGGGACAATTAGTCTTGTTATTCAACTCGAGATTAAAATTCTTTCCAGGCAAACTTAAGTCTAGATGGTCTGGACCATTTAGAGTAAAAGAGGTGCACCCGTTTGGAGTAGTAACAATTTGCAATGAGAAGGATGGCTCTACGTTCAAGGTGAACGGTCAACGATTGAAAGAGTATTATGTAGATAATGACCATCGTGAGGCGATGGTCATACATTTACAATGACAAGTTGACGAAAAACGTCCGGCCGGGACGTTCTAAACGAGGCGCTTGGTGGGAGGCAACCCATCGATTAGATTTATATAGGTTTATATAAATAATTGACGTAGTTAATTTGTTATTTTTGATGTGAATTACTCAATTGGAAGGAGGATGTCCATAGCCCTTACTTGATCTAGCTTGAAATTATCCAAGAGAAAGTTTGGCGATTCAGGAGGAACAAAATTCGGATAGGTATGTTGGGAGCACGGTAAAAAGAGTAGAATTTAAATTTCTTAAAAATTGTTGCAACAACCCCATTACATACGTAATGGGATTCTGCGTACTGCCTCTTCCTTCAACCACCAGGGCTGGCGGTTCAGCGCCGGTTCAATTGAACCGGCGAACAGGCGGTTCATTTCCTGCTGGTTGTTGTGACAAGTCGTTACATATGTAATGGGAATTAAATTACTGACTGCTCCTTCACTAAGCATGGTTTAGGCGGTTCAATTGAACCGGCGCGCCGATTACTCCTAAGATGGCGGTTTAAAGGTTATTAAAGCTTTAATCCGGTTTAATTTAAACCTAAGCCGGGTTTAGCTAAATAATTAAAATCTTAAAGTTTATAAGGAAATCCCCCCCCCCCCCTCATTTCGCAAAACTCGCTTCCCCCCGACTAGGGTTAGAGAGCCTGCGCGCGATCCGGCGGCGGCGTTCACGCGAGGTGTTGGTGGCGGCGCTCGCGCGCGATCCGGCGGCGGCGTTCACGCGAGGTGTTGGCGGTGGTATTCACGCAAGGTGTCGGCGGCGCTTGCGCGATACGTGGGCCGCGACGGAGGCGATCCCGGCTACGACCGGCTTTTGCGCGAAGTGTGGGCGGCGAGAACGACGATCGGCGGCGCCATCATCATTTTGCGGGAGCAATAGTGCTGCTCCGCGCGCGATTCTCATATCTGACGGGCCATAGCAACCGGAGGCTTTTCCACGACGACTCCTAAGGTATACACCTTTCCCCCCTCCTTCTGTGCTAACTAATGCAAACCCTAGTACACAAATTTATTTCTTTGTGGTTTGTGTGTTACGTATATGCTTAGCCTCCATTATGTCATCTAAGAAGGGAGATAAGATGAGGAAGGGAAAGGGAGTTGCTAGAAATCCTGAAAAATTTGTTGGAGAGGGTGCGCGGAAGCGATTTGAGCAGGTGAAGTCCATTCAGTTTATAGAGGAGAGGGGATTCGTGATGGAAAAACGAGCGTGGAGTCTTGCATACGCTGAGCAGATTAAGGCGCTCAATTGGGAGTCATTTTGCCACCCACGTACTGAAATTGTTCCTGCATGGGTGTATGAATTTTATGCAAACGCCCGGGACGTTGAATATGAGACGGTGATAGTGCGGGGCAAGGAAGTTACTTTTTCTGCGGCTCGAATTAGCGATATGTTTAACCTGGAAGATCAAGAGTATGAAGATTACACCGAGATTTTGAACAAAGTCAATCTTAGTGACATGTTGAAGGTTGTGTGCACCACAGACGAACCCAAATGGATGAGTCCGAAACAAACAATTCTGAAAACCTCAAGCTTGACTCGACAAGCTAAAGCGTGGCTCTTATTTGTTAACGCCGGCGTCCTACCGACCAAACACCCTAATAGTGTGGCATTGGATAAGTTGGGATTGATCTACGGAATAATCACAGGAATGCAATTTGACGTTGCCAAGATCATCACGTTACAGTTGCGGCAGAAGATTAGGGAGGTGAAACCTCGGCAGTTATGGTTCCCGTCACTGATCACTGAGCTTTGTAGGGCTGCGGGAGTGCCTATGGAGGCAAATGACATAGTTGCACCAGTCAAGCGACATATCACCAAAACAGTCATTGAAGTGAATATCAAGGTCGGATCAGGTAACGATAGAACAGGGCAAGGCGATGCTCAGAGTTCGCAGACACGGGCAAGGAACCCTTTACGTATCAATATTCCAGCAGTCGATCATGGGGCCGACCCCGATGCTCTGATGGAACATATTGAGTACATCAAAGCTTATCAGCGCTGTCAGCAGATGTACGCGAAAGAACAGTTTGAGGATCTTCGGGGGAACATACGGAAAGTCATGTAAAAGGCGAAGATCCCGATGTCGAAGCCGAAGTTTAGGATGTTGGGCCAATTTGACGATGTTGGCTATCTCCTGACTTCAGACCGAACTAGAGTTGATCCAGCCAAGGTTGCAGAAGAGGAGGAGGACGAAGACGACGACGAGGATGAAGACAATGATGGGGACGAAGAAGCGTCTGGTGATGAGGAAGCAGAGTCTGATGATGAGGCAGAGGCCGACGAATCTCCTTAGTGGCCGGCTATTATCTCTAGCATTTTGTTAGTTATTCCTCTCTTTCGCACCGTTAGGAAGTTGATATATTATAGTTCATTTTGGCCTATGCTACTCACTGACTTTCAGCTTATTTTGCTATATAATTTTGGCTTGTTTCAAGTTTTATCATGCTTCAATTAATCTAAGCTCTCAAATGATGTTGATTCACCACTGATTATTTCAAGGAATGTTATGTATGCGTTGAAAGTTTTATTTATTTTGGAGCTAACTTGTTTCAGGAAACGAAGTCACCTTTATTTGTCCTCTATTGCTAATCCCTTTTGTAATTACGCTTCCCTTTTATTTTGGGCTATGAATTTTCTAAACTTTGGAATATACTCAGTATGCAGAACAAGTTGATTAGTCAATTGCCTACGCTTAGTACTCATGGATTTGTAAGGAATGAAGATAGTTGCACAAATGTCTACATTTATGAATTCAGGGTAGTTATTTTAATTCATTTATTTATATCCCTATATCTTTCATTACTAATCAACAATAGTCAACATAACTATTGCATATAGTCTTGCTAGGGTCTAGCAATGCTTTAGGTGTGGGGGGTGGTTTACCCTTCATTATTTGGGTGCTTAATATGTTGATTGAGCTTGAGGTCAATGACCCAAATTTTTACCCCAATTATGATTATGCTAGACAATCTTAACAGTTCGGACTTCGAATTTGAAGTTAACATGATATTTGACTAAAGTGTTAAGTGTTTTTATGCACAATGCACAATTTTTTTTCAAAATTTATTTATCCTTCCCTACAAAGTTTTGTTGATAATTGACTCCTAGAAATGAATAGGGAGGGATGAGTAAGAACTGAGTTAATGATGTAGACCAAGACAAGGGATTATGTAGTTAAACCATTGTGATCCTTCATGAGTATCTTTGAGCTTGCTCTTTATCCTTTGCTACACATTACCAAATGCTTCAACCCCTAAATTGTCGACTAGTCATATCTTAATTGACTAACCATTTTTGGGTGTTCAATTCAACATATATATAAAAAAAAAGAGTAAATGTCATAGTGATATGTGGCCTAAGTATGTAGGAGCCTACTTGGAATGATCCCAACTATGCCTAAAAAAAAAAGAGAGAAGAGAAAAGTAGAAAAAATGATCAATTTTGTCATAGTGATATGCGGCCTAGGTAGGCGAATACATACTTGGAATGATCCCAACTATAGGCATAATATTTAGATATTTAATGTTAATGAATTGAACCTCATAATATGGTAATTGATTAGGACGTTCGACTAGGATTTTTCTTTCACCCCACTATCAAGCATTCAACATTGCGAACCAAGCCAAAGCCTAACCTACTTCCATATAAACTAAAAGCTCTTGTCGCGGTTAAGATCAAAAAAAAAAAAAAAAACTTAGCATATTCTCATCCTTTTCAATTCATATGGAGGCTAAAACAATTGTGTTGGGAGTAAATAAATTTTGAAGAAATCACACGCAACACTAAATTTTTAATTGCACTTTTGCTTTTATCAAACTAATGAATTCGTGAGAGTCGAATTTTTAATGATTGGCAAGCTTATCAGTTGTGTAGTCTTGATGATGTTAAGACTCAGTTGGGTTAAGGACAAGGATCATTGAATTCTCATCTCAATAGCTATCCATTCACTCAAATAAATTTTATGAAATGTCTTTGCTCGGGACTAGCAAGACTCAAGTGTGGGGGTGTGATAACTTCCTAAATGAAGTTATCCATGTCCATTTTATTGATAAAAAATAGTGAAAAGATGTTCTATTGAGTATAAAAAGATGATAAAAATCATCTTTAACTTAAGTTTGAGTTATTTGATCATTTTCTAATGTTTTCTTGTCAGATTAGCCGAAAAACTCAATCCGGAGAAGGAATGCTGAAGCAGTTTGCTGTGCTGGGAAAGTTGTCATAACAACTTTTTTAGTTGTTATAACAACTTTCGGAATTTAAAAGATCCGAATTTTTGAAATATTGCAGTAGTTACAAATTGAAAGGAGGCATCCTTTCAGATGGGGGCACGAAATTAAAGGACGAAAATGGCTGGAAAAAGGGATTATCATTCATACTTGGAGAAGAAAAAGAAGAGGAGATTGCTTGGAGAAGAAGACCTAGGGCAACACCGGATCTTGGAGAAGGATTGCTTGTATGCGAATTGGAGATCATCTTCCGGCGTTATTTTACATTCTTTTTATCATGGGCTGTAAGATCTTTCCAATTTTTGTGATGTTCTCCCCTTCCACCATGAACTAATTCCATAAGTCTTGTGTGTTGTGAGTAGTTAGACTTTTTATGATGACTTGATTTAAATTTATCTTTCATAATTGGTTGATGTTCTATCTTTATTGAGATTATGTCTTTTATATGTGGAATTTTTGAGTAAGTGTTCTTCTCCTAGATAGTGTGGCGAGATTCGAGAGATGAGTCGTGCTACCATAAGGTTGAATCCTCATTGCGTGCGGCGAGATTCGAGAGAGGAGTCGCGCGATGCTTTAGTCAAAATTCCATCTTTCTACTGCGTTGCGAGACTCGAGAGAGCAGCGACGTAAGTGTGACATAAGTCCTGATATAACTCTGAGATAGAAAGAGATTTCATCCCAAGTTAGCAACTTTGATTTTATCGCTTCATGTTATTCTAAATCCGCCTAAGTTAGAGATGACTAGGGGAAGTAGGGTAAGCGAATTTCGGAGATCGAGAGATAATGTTATCCATCTTAAAAATCGTTGCAGGATAGTAATTTTCCAATTATGAGAGATGATTTAAAAACAATTGTCATATCAGTCTAAGGAAAACAACATGCAAGACTAATTCTCCAAAGTAAGAAAAAGTCATTCTTAGATAAGGACTAAGTAGTATTTATTATCTATAGTTTCGCTTAACTAAATCACATCAATTATCTCACTTGAATTTAAGGAAAAGGTTAAGCTAGTAGTTGCGAGCACCAAATCATTCACTTCCTCGAGGGACGATCACTTCTCACTCTATATTACTTGAACCGGCACGTACACTTGCGTTATTTTACATATACGTTACCGGCGTATCAGCCAACGCGGGAACGCTTGCACTGGCGCCAAGCTCCTGTCTTAAAGAAGCTCTCGCCTATAAGCATGCGAGACCGCTTGCGCCGGGCTCTGGACAGAAGACTCTCGGCTCAGAGCTCTCGTCGAGTGGGGCCCAGGGCCTTGGGTAAAATGACCTAATTACCCCCTAGGGTAAAATTACCCATATGCCCTCAGGATAAACAACGGGATTTGGCTATTGACAGATCAACTAAGGGTATTTCAGTAATCTCAGGTCAGCAGAAGACTATAAATAGACCCATAAGGGTTCCTTAGAAGGCAAGCTTTCATAATCTTCCAATTTTCAGTGCTTTCTAAGGAGCTCCTAGCCCAGCTTTTGGCTTTGGAGGGGAAGCTCTCAGAGATCTTCCGGGTGTGAGGTGGGACCTCCCTGCTGAGGCTTTGGTTCAGTCCAGGGACCTTTGAATCTAGTTGAGTGTTGAGGCTTGAGAGAAGTAAGTGTTGGTTGCACCCCTATTTTGAACTCTCGTTGAGGTCATTTTTGGCTTCAACAGACACCACGTCTCTTCACTCCAAAGAACGTCCACTGCAACGCCGACGACAACCTCTAACAAGCCCAGCGACAACTCCCTCTCTCAACGCTGGCGGCTACCTCCTCCAAGACAGGCGACAACACCCAAGGCAGGCGGCCTCTCCGAGTGCACGAGCAAGAGAGAGAGAGAGAGAGAGAGGAGAGAGTGCGGCTTCCTCCAAAAAAATCTTCAGGCGGCTCTCCACTGGATTGCTACAGGCGACACCAATTTCTCCTGGGCTGATTGGCTCATATTTCATGTTTATAGGCAAGACAAAGGAAATGAAAATTTTTCATTTTTTTTCCTTTTTGGCAATTCACGTGAAGGCCAATAAAAGAGGAAAACAAATCCATTTAATTTCCTTAAGTTTGATTCTGCAAATTTCAAATAAATTCCAAATCCATAGAGCCGGATTCGAACCAAAAATAACAATCACCACCTTGGTTCGAGATCCGGAGCCACCACCTACACAAAACACTATCTACCCAAAACACCAACTGCACTATACATCAACTGCGCGAAGCAACACTGCACGTAGTACGAACTGCACGAAGCACCAGTTTGCACTAAGCACCACCTCAAGAACCTGAGGCGTCAGCCGACCTGCTCCAGTCGACTAATCCCTGCTCGGGCTCAACCTCTGAATGTCGACGCAACTGGTTCGTTGAATCTGACTCGCCTAGTCAGACTACCAGAAGGGCGATCCCCTGCACCACCTCGACCATCCATTCTGTCATCCGCAGAAATCATGAGCACACCACCTCGCATCGTGGTCCCCATCAGCCGGTAAAGACTACTGCACTGCATAGCTCTCATGAGCATGGTACGCCCTCGCGTCACCGTCAGAACTCCACCTCTCACCGCAAAACTGCATCCTCTAGAGTCGAGTATGCCCATCGATATCAAATTCCTGCGCATATTGGGTACCAGATGTACCCGCTCAAGCCTACGCACTACTCCATCATGCAACATGATGTCCACCGTCTCTGTCCCCGTGACCTCACATGCTGAGCCATCACCCAGAAAGACCGACCCAGTCATCACCTCTAGTGAACTAAACATCCCCACATCCTAGCAAATATGCTGCGAAGCACCAGAATCCAATACCCAGCTATCAGAGTCACATGGACTCTCAGTGATGAGGAGAGATACATCACCATCATCTGCCGTACCTACCGCCGCCTTGCCCGCACCCTGGACGTCCCCAAAACTCTGCACACGCTGCGGACAATTTCTCATGATATGACCACTCTGCCTGCACTGGTAGCACGTCACTGCCTTTCTCGATGCGGATCTTGCCCGTGGACTTCCAGATCCCTTCTCGAACTGCCTCCCTCATCATCCTCCTACTGCCAAAGCATGCTCACCCTCAGGAGCGGGGTCTGACAGCATCTGACTGGACAGTAACGCAGACGTGATCTGCTCCACGAATACTGTATCCTTCCCATATAACAGGGTGGTCTGCATGTGCTTATACGACGCCGAGAGCGAGGTAAGAAGTAATAAGGCCTTGTCTTCTTCCTCCACCTTCACACCAACCACATGCAGTGGGCTCAGAATTCCATTGAACACGTTGAAGTGTTCCTGCAGGTTACCACCTTCCTGCATCTTCAGGTCGTACAATCTCTGCTTCAGTAACAGCCTCCTGGTCAACGACTTGCTCATATAGAGCCCCTCTAGCTTCTCCCACAATGTGACAGCTGACTCTTCAATACCGATGTTGAACAACACCTTGTCGTCGACGCATATCCTGATAGCGCTAGTGTCGCGCTCATCCATCTCCGTCCACTCAGAATCCTTCACCGGAGCGGGCAAAGTATCACGCCCCGGCAACACTTGGATCAACCCCTGCTCAACCAGCATATCCTTGACCCAAATCTGTCATAGGCGAAAGTTCCTGTTACCATCAAATTTCTCCACCGAATACCTGACCAACACGGTGTTCTTCGCTGCCATAGCTGCCTGCAATACCTCTAGATGATCTGATTAATTCACGGATCAGATCTGGGAAGATAGGGAGCAGACCGATGTCGTCACCTACCGTTGACCCAAACCCAAAACCGGAACGTCCAATCAGTCACCTACACGGAACCTGGCTCTGATACTACTTGTTGTAAAATCCGGTACAAAACGCAGTCACAGCTATAATATTTTGCAGATAACAAGAACACAAAAAACAATCATAAAATTTATATAATTAAAATATAAATTCAAATATAAGGAAAGCCGGGGAAAAATGACCGTCCGGTGAATACGTCGAGGGTGCACCAAACACACACGATCTGCGACAAGAATCTGAGATCTGGACTGCAATCCGCCTTGCGGGCGCACAAGGTTCACCGAACCTTCAACGTCGAAGTCCGACGTTCAGCCGCACCACCACCGGAGAACAACGCCGCCACCGAAGAACACCACCACCGGAGAGAAAACTCCGTCGAGGCTAACTGCACACGCGCACGCCATCGACACCACGTCTCTTCACTCCAAAGAACGTTCACTGCAACGCCGACGACAACCTCTAACAAGCCCGGCGGCAACTCCCTCTCTCAACGCCGACGGCTACCTCCTCCAAGACTGGCGACAACACCCAAGGTCGGCGGCCTCTCCGAGTGCACGAGCAAGAGAGAGAGAGAGAGAGAGAGAGAGAGAGAGAGAGAGGAGAGAGAGTGCGGCTTCCTCCAAAAAAATCTTCAGGCGGCACTCCACTGGATTGCTACAGGCGACACCAATTTCTCCTGGGCTGATTGACTTATATTTCATGTTTATAGGCAAGACAAAGGAAATGGAATTTTTTCATTTCTTTCCCTTTTAACAATTTACGTGAAGGTCAATAAAAGAGGAAAACAAATTCATTTAATTTACTTAGATTTGATTCTGCAAATTTCAAATAAATTTCAAATCCGTAGAGCCGGATTCGAACCAAAAATAACATCATGAACGCATGGGTTAAACCGTCATTTGTTAATGAACACCTAATAAACATCACCCATTTGAACATAAAAAATAAATAAAGTTTTTTAAAAGAGTGTTAACGACAATTGAGTGTTAACCCCTCATATTCATGACCGCCACCGGCTCGCCACCATGTCAAACTAAGGCTCCGTTTGATTGGGTTGTTGCTGATGGTAAGCTGGTGATGAAAAACCGCTGATAGAAAAAGTGCTGATTCTGGAAAATGAAGTTTTGTTAAAAAACTGTTTGGGTGAAATGAAATTTGCAAAACGAAATTTTCAAAAAGTTTGTAAATAAAACGGAGTTTGAAGTGAATTCTTTTTCAGGGTTAGAAAATAACTTTTGATTTTGTAGGAGGAGAAAACTAGCTTGCCACAAATGGAAATTCAAATCAGTAAAGAAGCAAACCTATGAATATTTCTGAACAATGAAGAAGAAGAAGGCGGGAGCAGCAACGATCGGGAGGAGGAGGAGAAGAAGAAAAAGAAGGAGAATATGTGATTATGCAAACTTTCAGGGACATCCCCATAATTAACTCTATGTATATATGAGAATCTGTGATTATAGGGGAGGTTTTTGTAATATCAAAATATAGAGTGGAGGTCTGTGATTATGCAACTGCTCAGGGGAGATCCCAATAATTAACCCTAGGCCAATACAAGAAGAAGAAGAGGAGGAAGAAGAGGAAGAAGAAGAGGAAGAAGAGGAAGAAGAAGAAGAAGAAGAGGAAGAAGAAGAGGAAGAAGAAGAAGAAGAAGATCGGTGAGAAGCTCGGAACGGAAGAAGATCGGGGAGAAGCTCGGGACGGAAGAAGATTGGAGATCGGGAGAAGAGCAGGGAAAGGAAGAAGATCGGGAGAAGAGCAGGGAAGGGAAGAAGATCGGGGAGAAGCTCGGGACGGAAGAATCGGGAGCAAGCAGGAGAGATCAGGAGCAATCGTGATGCGGGACCAGTTAACCACCGGCCCGCCAACCTGGCACCAGTTACCCACCGGCCCATGGAGGCCCACCACAGTTACCCACCGTGAGGGCTTTCATCAGGGCCCGCGGCCCGTACACCCAAACCCGTCTCGGGCCCCACCACAGGACACCGAAGGTTTTTGCGGTCGCATTGTTGAACCCCGACGCTTGATAAGGACCTTAGGCGAGTCTCCCTCCCAAATCCGCGGATCAGTTGGTGAGGGAGACTCGCCTAAGAGTCCAAGGCGGTCGAGGTTCGAAGCTGCGACCGCAAAAACCTTCGGGTCTGTGGTCCCGAGACTTGGGTGTACGGGCCGCGGCCTTGAAAGCCCTCATAAGAGCCACGTTAACTGGTGCCGCATCTCGGGAGATCGGGAGCAGTTGACCGCAGAAAATTATCCCTGAATTTAAACACCTCCCGGTGCACAAAATTACTGCATCCAGACCGCACCGCATCGAACAGAACCAAACTCACCTAAGTCTAATTTAGAGAAATTCATTTATGCAGAGCATTCAACGCTCAGGTATATATATTAGTATAACATTGTGGGATTTAATGGTTTGTTCAGCCGTTCAGGTATATATATTAGGAGATGGCAGGTCATTTTGTAATCGAATGATAGGCGGGCCGTTTAACTGGCTGGTTATGTAATTGTAAAATATAAATAATCATCATCCTATAACAAATATTTAAAAACGTGAGAAACGCTAGGGCTGATATGAGTTCGAGCGATTTCGCTTGACTTAAATCAAAATTGATTTTAAGTATTTCGATTTCGAGTCGAGTCGAGTCGGCTTGATTCCGAATCAGCCCGAAATCGAATCGAGCGGGCTTGAAATTGAGCATTTTTTTGTTTTTTTTTCTAGTTTGCTCAAAATTAAATTGGACAACTTATAAATTTAGTAAATGAAACACTTAAATTCTTCATTTTTTTAATTTAGGTTTAAATTTTGTTATTTATAATCTTAAAATAAGAATATATTAATAAATACATAAATTTTTTAATTAATTCGAGTTGATTCGAATCATATTTCGAACGATTTAGGGTTGGCTCGAAAGCGACTTGAAATCAGATTTGAGTCAAATTGAGTCAAATCAATTTTAACCGATTCTGATTCGTCTCAATTTTCGAATGATTTTCGAACGATTTTCAAGTTTTGAATAAATTGCTCAACCCTAAGAAACACAATGTAAAATCTAATTAACTGTTTATCACAGTGGTGACGGTAATCAACACGGGTTAAATTGTCATTCGTCAACGCCCACATAAGGGACTTCATCCACTTTTGTGTTCAAACGGATTATGTTTCTTAAGCGATCTTTAACAAAGGTGACTGTTATGGACAAACCAATTTTAAATTGGTGCAAATCAATTTTGTGGGCAAATCAAATATTTATATATGCAAAACAAGTTGTTACGCACAAACCAATATAATTTTTTTAAAAAAAATGTTTCAAAATATGAATAAATAATTTAGCAACAATATTATAAAATTTAACGTATTACAAAGGTTTCAAATTAATCATAGAAATTTTCTTTTAATAATGAATGCAACTTTTTAATATTCTTTTTCTTCGTTGAAGAAATACGAAAACAAATGATAAATATGAGAAATACGAAAATAAAGATTTAAATCTGCGGCTTGCTTCAGATCAAAGAAGCCGAGGATGAGCGAGGATGTCCGACACATAAATCTGGAGCTCCCGCGGTAGTCAGAAGCGAGGATGCGTGGTATGTGTCATCGCGTCTGGCTTGCAGCAGACGTTGGAGGCGGTGTTTGCGGCGGCGGCGGCGGCGGCGGTGTTGGCGGCGGCGGCGGTGTTGGCGACGGGGAAGAGAGAGACGTCAGCGGCGGCGGTGGTGTTGTCGCGTATGGCTCGCTCCTGTCGACGCGATGGATAAATGGTTTACCGCTATCAATTTTACTGTAATATTTCAAATAATTGTTTAAGTGTTTTTATTTTCAAAGCTGATTTGCATCTAATCAAAATAGTTTTGCCCAAACAATTACCTTGACAAATTATGGTTTATCCCATGCTTTTAAGACCGCCAAAACCGTGATAAACCTAAACGTTTAGTCCCACACTCCCACACATGTCAAACGAAATCTATATTCTTGTATAACTCATAATTCGTCGAGATCAGAAGTATTCACGCAGATGGCTATTCGCAGACCATTGGGCGAGCAGAGGCGAGCTTGAGCGAGCAGAGGCGAGCTTGGGCGACCATAGGCGAGCTTGGGTGAGTATGAGCGAGTAACTCGCAGTATGGGCGAGTAGCCCTAGATAACGCTCGCTCGCATCCCCCCTACCCCCCCTATACCCCCCCCCCCCCCCCCCCCCACAAGATTTCTTTATAAATAAACCCTCAGGGGTACTAGAAATGACATCTTTGGAATAGGTCGAGGTCCCCCAAGTGGATACTCGTCAAGTCCATGTCTGCCTAGTACCTCGCTCCAGCAGGGAGGTCCCACCACAGACCATCAGAGCTTTTTTTAGTTACATTTTATCTACACAGAGTTTCTTTTATTCAACATAGACTAACGGTCAACAAACTAAAAATCGACTCTTAATGAAATCGATACATCAAAAGGACACTTATCATCTAGGACTTACCCGACAAGATTTCAAAGAGGTTAACAAATGGCTTGTACTAATAGATGAAGACTGCAAAGGGTCATACAAGGTAGGGGACGATCAAAAATAACAGGACGCACAAGATAATGCAACGATCAAAATGACATGATAATTAAAATGACGCGACTACGTTTTTACCAAATTTACGGAACAATTTAGGGATAAAAGTTTTAGGAAATCTAAACGTATCAAATTCAAGAAAAATGGAGTAGAAATTGGAAGAAATGAGTTAAAAGAGCAATAACATCACTTGCCTTGGTTTCTACTTCAATCGGTATTCCAATTTACTCCACGTCGTGGATCTAGCCAAAAGAAGACGCGGGGAAGCGGAATCTACATGGATTTGACCAAAAGAGAGTTTAGGGCCGAAAATCCTAACGAAAAACTTCCATGAAACGAGAAATACTTACCACGAACGAGAAGATCTCGACGAGAGCTTTCCGGATCTATGCTTGGTTTGCGATTCCGAGCACCGTAACTCCGACAACGGCGATCCGAAGTTTCACGACTTAGAACCCTCGCAGTCACTCTTGCTCTCTGGTTCGGTCAAGAAGAAGGTGGAGTTGTTTTATTTATTCTTAAGTATATGAATATATACATATACATGTATACATATATACATGTATTAATGTATATATATATATATATATATAATATTAGTATATATATATATATACATATATATATATATTACACATGTATATATATATACACATGTATATATATATATACACATGTATATATATATACACATGTAATATATATATATACACATGTATATATATATATACACATGTTATAATATATAACATGTATATATATATACATGTATATAGTATATATACACATGTATATATATATATATAGACATGTGTATATATATATATATATATATATATATATATAATATATACACACAATATAATATATATATATATATATATATATATATATATATATATATAATATATGTATATACACACACACATGTATATAGATAGATATATAGATATAACACATGTATATATATATTATATATGTATATATATATATATATATATATATAATATATATAATATATATATATATATACACACATATATATATATATATATAATATATATATATATATATACATATATATATATAATATATATTATATATTAATATATATATATACAACACAACAATATATATATATATATATATATATATAATATATATATATATATATATATATATATATACACATGTATATATATATATATATATATCTTTATTATATAAAACAATAGACATATCTCAAACACACCATGAAATAGATCTGGACCGTCCGATCAAGCTCCATCAAACACGGGCCGTTGGATTCAACACATTGAGGTCTGCAAACATTCAAAAACAGTTTTCGGTCACTGTTCATTCCAGCAAAAAACCTGATACGCTGATTTCCACCCTGCTCCCGCTGCTCACGCCTCACCCCGCGCCGTGGGCGCCGGGCAGGCCGCCGGCGGCGGCGGGGGTGAGGCGTGAGCGGCTGCCCGTGCGCGGGTTTAAAATTTTTTATTTTTTCCGATTTTTATTTTTTTATATATTTAAATAATTTATATTATTAAAAAATAATTAAATAGTTATTAAATAAATATTTAAAAATCAGAAAATGAAAATTAAAATTAATAAATAACTTTAAAATTTTAAAATTCTATGCCGGGGGGCGGGCGAAGCCCGCCGAATGCCAAGCGGGCGAAGCCCGCAGCGACGCATCGAGAATGGGCGGAGCCCGTTCGAAGATGCTGATATATATATATATATATTATATATATATATATATATATATATATATATATATATATATTATATATATATATATATATATATATATATATATGTCTAAACGGGAAGGAGGCGGACAATTTAAGTGTGAATGCGCAGAAAATGAAAATAGAGGCTAAGATGGGCTCGAATCAAAAAGTGATCAACATGAAAGTTGTAGATCTCGTCTAAAAAATGCATATGAGTTCTTTTACATAAAGTAAATGTGGGAACGAGTCGCCTGAGTGTCTGCAGTTGTCCCTGCACGACGTGACATCATGACGCATATTTTCTCTTACTCTGACGTATTATTTAATACGGAGAAAATGCGGGTTGTGACAGCACTACAAGAATACAGGCTTTTAGTGACGAAAATTTAGTGACAAAATATTCTTCGTCAGTAAAAACACATCTTTAGTGACGAAGTAATTGTTTACTCACTGAAGATACATCTTGTGTGACGAAGTAAAAGTTTAGTCACTAAAAACATATCTCTAGTGACATGTTAAAATTTAGTCACTAAAGACTCATCTTTAGTGACGAAGTAAAATGTTAGTCACTAAAGACACATTTTTTTGTGACAAAATTAAAAAATTGATCACTAAAGAGAAAATTTTAAAAATTGCAACCAAATATTTGGCTTGCCGGACCAGTTGTTAACCGCACCCCAAAATATTTAAAAATTTTATCTGCACCCAATATTTTCAATATGAACAATTTTTAAATTGCATCAGCACGTACTACTTGTTATCGCACATAACAGTGTTCATTGTCATAAATATCATGATGAATTATCTTCATAAACTGACCCAATAATTTCAAAATTCTTCCAACAATTTGCATTTAAAGTGTCATTATGAAGGACTAAAAGCTTTAACATCACTCCCAGTTCATTATCATCTCTCCAACCTGCTATATGCATAATAATTATGCCTAAATTTGAAATACATATTACAATAGTTAGTTGCTGGCAATGCTTAATCCTGATATTATTGTGCAATCAGTAAAGCAGACCCTCATCCCTACACAAAATCATTGAAGTGCTCTCCACATTGCCTCTGCCAACTCATCCCTTCCAAACCCCCTCAGCACTGTAATGACCAAAAACTCTTCTATTTAGAAACTTACATGAGATGGAGAGATCAGCAAGACTGAGATGGAAATCATACCAGATTTCAGTAATAGGAAGATTCAAAAATGCTGGAGCCAGAGGCCCGTAGTGGCGGAGACAGGGTCATGAGAGACTGTATCGCCGGTGTTTCACAATTCGCGAGTGGGTGATGCCCTAATTTCTCCTAACTCTCGATCACGACGCCACATGGAGAGGTAGGAGGCGTCGGCTTGTTCAAGGGAGAGCAAGGAGGCACCAGCTTGTTCAGGGGGAAGGAGGCACGAACAGCTTCAAGGATGGGAGCCGCTCGGCGAGGAGGGATACGTGGAGCGGTGAATAGATTTAGGGTTGCAAGTAAAGTTTTAAAAAATAAATAATGTTTTTTAAAAATGAAGTGCAGATAAAAAAACTCACATAGACGAAATCCTTTCCGTATTAAAAATATATATTTATTCCTCACTGTAAATATATAAGTGCGATGACTGTTTCTAATAATCCAAAACTTTTCTGCACTAATATATAATTCAGCCACTAATATCTAATTAAGAATAACTGTTAATATAATTAATTAAGTATAACTGCCAGCGCCGCTGATCATTTCCACGAAAAATTAGGTCACCCACTACTCCTCGCGTCCATCTTCCGCGTTCCTCGCATCCATCTCCCACGCTGATTCAATCGCCTCCATCTTCCCCGTCGCTCCACGCCTCCATCTTCCCCGTCTCTCCTCGCCTCCATCTCCCCCGTCGCTCCTCGCTCCCATCTCCCCCGCGACTTCCATTTCTTCCATCTTCCATCGATCTCGCCTCCATCTCTCCAGCCCACCGCTCCTCTTCCACTGCCGCAACAACATATCCACAAATCGCAACTACATCCACATACCCTTTATTGACATTTTTGAAGTACTCCATTATTTCAGTTATAACAGTTTCAGGCTGTTTCTCAAGAGACGACCTGAGAAGTGCAGAACCTGAGACTAATGTATCTCGCTCCTAAAGGTTTACACCTAGACCACATGTTGGGAGAAGAACTCAGAAGAAAGATCGTGGTCCTCAACAGTTGCAATCCGGCAGTTCTCAATCTAGTAGGAGCTTCTGTTCATGACATTTTTCTTCAATTTGTTTTCCAGATGCGAACTTTCTAGAATTTAATCCTGAATTTTGGAAAAAAAACTTGCATTGCCTTCTTAATGAATTTAATGTTGAAGTACTCACGGCAATGGAGGAGTTCGAATCAGGATAATCAATTTTGAGCACATGTTGAAATTATTTTCTTAAAAAAATTATCATTTTCCTTACTATTATGAAATCAGGATACTGTAACCCAAGTTTTTTTTTTCTTTCATTTAAGTAACTGACGAAGATCAATCAAAGAGAGATGACCTTTGCGGTACAAGGTTGAGAATTACTGGATGTGTTTCTCAAAGCTTTTCTCTTCAGGTACTTGATTTTTTCCTGCTATTTGGGTAGTTGGAGAAAAAATCAGTAGTAAAAAAATATATCCCTCTAGAATCAAATGTTTAACGAATCCTTTGCCTTTTCTTCTATGAACTGTAGTTCCATCCTATTTTATTTCCATGTTTTTGAATTTCTTAATTGTTTAGTTAAAAGGAGCATGATAGTGTGTCTACTAATTGCAGGAAGGTTTAAGTTACTTTTGTTTAATGTTGTCTAAGAAATTCTTTTTAAATTGATGTTTGAAAGATAATTTGTCGTACAATTTGTCCTAAGGGGAGACAAAGGATGAAAATTTTCTCTCAACTTTCATTTCTTTTTAATGCTTGGACTATTATATTTGAATTTTTGAGTGACCTTTCTTTCTGTATTGTTGTAGTAGGCTTAATTTTGTTGTTCTTTGATAATTAACTTTGTTTTTTGTTGTCAATGCACCAGAAAATGTTTTTTCTTTTGCTCTTGTGAGAGATGTTAAAAACAATTTTTTTGAGTCCACTAAAGGACGCAACTTCTTCCTTAAATTATATGTTTTAATCATATCATCTTAATATCCACTATTGAAAGCATTCAAAATATCAAAAATTTGGTGAATATAAAGGAGATCTTCCTCTGGAATCTCCCAGGAAATCTTGAAGGTGGCATTGGAGAACATGACTATGCTTCTCTTGCTTTGTAAAGTGGTTGGGGCTTTATAAACATAAATCTCTTTATATTTAAAATGTTTACTACTGATTGATGCTCCCTTTGTGTAGTTGCATGTCTTAATGTGGATGAGTTGCTGAGTGCTGATGGAGATTATAGATGGTCGAAAGGAGTGGATGGAAGATCGGCCGAAGAGTAAAAGAATGATGTGTTTAGTTACAACCTTCAATTGATGATGAACAGTGCAAGACCTTCGCCGGCCATGAGACATTGGGCTTGGGACCTTTTCTTTTTCTTATAGTATAGGTATTTTTTCATTTATTCAGTTTAATTATAATTGAAAATTTTACTTTGTAATGAGGGGTTTGGGCTATCCCCACCCACTTTTTCCTATTAATGAAATAATTTATGTTAAACAATATTTTTGATGCAATTGAGTAAATACGGATTTAAGTGAATAACAAATGAAATAATTATATGATATTTTATGAGAAATTGAACAAATTTTAGGGTCAAATATTTTGGTTTGGGCCATACATCGTCACTAAAAGTTATTTTAGCGACTGTGTATTTTGGTCACTAGAACTTCTTTTAGTGACCTATTTAATTGTCCCTAAAAACAACTTCAGTGATGAACATTTGGGTGTCACTAAAGACATTTTAGTGACGGGGCAATTGTGACCACGTTTGACGGGCTGAATTTGGTCACTAAATGTCATTAGTGACTACAATTCAATATTTAGTGACAAAACATTTCTTCACTAAAAGTCAATTTTCTAGTAGTGAGCACCCGCCCCTGAAATGGGGCCGGGGCGAGTGCTGGCCTCCCGCCGCACTTGCCCCCGAAGAGTACACAAAACACTAGCAAGCTAAGCAAGTCTTTCATCCCCTACTAGAGAATATCATGCAGATTAACAATAAAATTGACTCCAAGAGTGCAAAACCCCCGAGAAGTTTACAAATGTGTAGCAAGTCTTACGCCTTGCTTGGGGACCCCGCTCCGCTAATACGGGGTTGTACACAATCCTCGCTATCTTCGAACGAGTTCCACGCTCAGAAATAAACATCCAACCCAACGTATTCACTGAGTGTAACACTCTTAGAGCCGACAGTACTTGGCCTCTCCGAGGGGTCAACCTGCCGTGCCAGCTAACGGGAGCCTGGGTGGCGAGATCCCCTCCGGGTAGAATTCACTTAACCTCGCTGAGGGGTCAACCTACCATGTCAGCTAATGGGAGCCTGGGTGGCGAGATCCCCTCCGGGTAGGAACTTTTTGTCCACTGAGACACATTCGATACATCCAGCTAGTGAGAGTCTGGGTGAGGAGATTCTCTCGGGGTTGGAACTTTCTCTCCATCGAGGCACATTTGACTCATCCAGCTAGTGAGAGTCTAGGCGAGGAGATCTTCTCGGGGTTAGCACCTTCTCTACACCGAGGCACATTCGACCCATCCAGCTAGAGAGAGACTGGGTGAAGAGATCCTCTCGGGATGAGAACTTACTACCGAGGCACATTCGAATCATCCAACTAGTTCGAGCCTGGATGAGGAGATCCTCTCGGGGTTGGAACCTTCTCTCCACCGAGGCACATTCGACTTATCCAGTTAGTGAGAGCCTGGGTGAGTAGATCCTCTCGGGTATGGAATCTTCTCTCCACCGAGTCATATTCGACCCATCCAGCTAGTGGGAGCCTGAGTGAGGAGATTATCTCGGGGTTGGAACCTTCTCTCCAGCGAGGCACATTTGACCCATCCAGCTAGTGGGGGACTGGGTGAGGAGATCCTTTCGGGATTGGAACCTTCTCTCCACCGAGGCACATTCGACCCATCCAGCTAGTGCGAGCCTGGGTGAGGAGATCCTTTCGAGGTTTGAACCTTCTTTCCACCGAGGCACATTCGACTCATCCATCTAGTGGGAGCCTGGGTGAGGAGATCCTCTCGGGGTTGGAACCTTCTCTCCACCGAGGCATATTCGATCCATCCAGCTAGTGGGAGCCTGGGCGAGGAGAATCTCTCCGGGTTGGAACCTTCTATCCACCGAGACACATTCGACACATCCAACTAGTGGGAGTCTGGGTAAGGAGATCCTCTCGGGGTTGGAACCTTTTATCCACTGAGGCACATTCGACCCATCCAGGTAGTGGGAGCCTGGGTGAGGAGATCCTTTCGGGGTTGGAACCTTCTCTCCACCGAGGCACATTCAACCTATCTAGCTAGTGAGAGACTGGGTGAGGAGATACTCTCGGGGTTGGAACCTTCTCCCCACCGAGACACATTCGACTCATCAAATAAGTGAGAGCCTAGGTGAGGATATCCTCTCGTGGGTCGGTTCCTTCTAGGTATAGCAAGTCATTATTTTAGGTTCTCTGAACCCCTCGGGAACGGGAGCTGAGACAATCAGCTCGCTGAAGGGTGACCCCCTACTTGGTGGTCTTGCATACTCCATTCGCACGACCTGCTCTCCTGGGAGGCTAGCACTCGTCGGGTTGGGGAATAACTCTCGACCGGTAAGGTCTCGCTCAACCCCCTCTCTCATCCTTTCCTTCCCGGGCCGTCTTCCTGATGCACTTTCTTCTACCCCTCCTGGGGTCATCTCGTCTAGACCTTTGGGAGCTGTCTCGCCAAGACCCCTGGGAGCTTTCTCGCCGAGACCCCTGGGAGCTGTCTCGCCGAGACCCCTATGAGCTATCTCACCGAGAACCCTGGGAGCTAGTTCCTGGGGGTGGGAGTAAGGATCAATATTTCGCAGCATCTCCATGATGCCTTAGATGGATGTCATGAACTCTTCCCTCCCTACAAAGGGTACTAGGTTGGGGAGCTCGTTGGGGTCATCACCACCTCCAAGATCTCCCACCATGGAACTTCTGCATGAGCCGCGGTCCATGCTCACCGCACCAAAAATATTAAAATCGAGATTCGATTCCACATAGAGTTCGGACCTATGGTGCATGTCACAACCCGCATTTCCTCAACGAGTACCTCGTATCAGAGCAAGAGGAACTACGGGTTATGATGCCACGTCGTGCAGGGGATAACTGCACACACTCAGGCAATTCTCGACGCTGATTTTATGAGTTGAAATTCTACAGTTACATGCAAGAAAACCTTTGGATTTAATGGCCGTACCCCTCGGCCTTAGGTATCAAAACTGTATTTGTACGCGGCGGAAAATAGGTTAGTCTACTTATGATGAGCTCCTTTATGCAGCCTAGATTTATAATCATAAAAGAAATTGCTCGTTTACGTTGTTTGGAAACTATGTCTTAGTTGATCAAAACATGTATGCATGATATACAATAGTAGGTTTTGTTAGCTTCAAAATATCTAATGCAACCTATCATAAATCCTTCCCAAAAGTAAGTAGACATCATTCCATCTCAATGTGTCACATTAGCAGTCTAGTAGTCATATATCACAAGTCAAGAAACCACCAATGGACGCCAACAAGCTGACACGAACCCATTGGGGCACATGTATGTCTGTACCACAACGAAAAGAACTACCTCGCTCAGTAAGCTCGGCTAGCTCCCCAGAAACTCTCTCCACGCCCTAGCCGCTCAACCGGCTACAACCTGCACCTGAGACATTCAAGAAAGAACACCTCAGCAATCATCAAAGCTACAAAAAAAAGAGCATGAATTTCATAATCGATAAAGAAGGGGCTTACCGACCCCGTAGCAATGTTTCATATAAGTAAAAAGAGTGAATAAAACAAGTGGGCAAACAAGTAGTAAACACTGTCATTCCAAAGTGCCAAACGCACCAAGTGCGTACAAGTTTTCATCAAGTTCTGCTTAACCCGCAGGAGCAAAAAGGCCATACACATGCCCAATGCATCTTTAGAACAAGAAACAACCAAACTAGTGAAACATAAGCAGCGGTTAAGTTCAATTCCGCAAGGGTCATTCGGTGGCGGCCCTAAAGTGGAACGCACCAATCAAAACCAGCCCAAATCGGGGCCAAAATGGTCTCTCATACCATAAAACAAAACCCGGTGGCCACAAGACTAAAACCACACTTTGTGTCGACGAGGTGTCGAGACACGGGCTACACGCCCTAGGTCACGGGCGTGACCGACCCGTCACGGGCGGGTACCCGGCCGTGTCCAGCTGTGTCGAGTGTCGACACTTTGTGTCGACGAGGTGTCGAGACACGAGCTACACGCCCTAGGTCACGGGCGTGACTGACCCGTCACGGGCGTGTACCCGGCCGTGTACCGTGTGGATAAAACTTGGATTTGCCGACTTTCTGCGCCGCTTAAGGTACACGCCTGCGTCACGGGCGTGACACAGGGCGTGACCGGCCCGAAAATCGACTTTTCAGTTTTTTTGTGCCGTTCATTTCCTTGATTCTGCATCTACGGTCCAGCTCTATTCTGAGGAAATAAGGCCGAAACAGAGTTTCTCCTCCTCATTTCACCTTCTCTTCATCTTCTTCCTCATTCCAAACAAGGAACCCAAGGGAGCAAGAGCTAAAGCAAGGCAAGGAAGAGAGGAGCAAAGCCGTCGCGGCATCGTCTCGGTTCAGGCAAGCGGTGTTCTTCACCCTTGCCAATCTTCTTCTTGTTTTTGATGTGTGCAACCTAGTTAGTTTCTCTTTCAAGTTTCCTAGCTTGTTCTTCTTGTTTTGGGGTTTTCCCTCACTATCCTAATTCTGCTCTTATATTGCCCTATGCTGACGAAACTTTGATCTCCATGCTTAGTTTGTTTTGTTATCAAGTTTATGCTAGGTACTCATGTAATTCTTCTTGTTCATATGATTCATGTAGCTAAATTGATTCATGTTTATGTAGCCTTTTTCTTGCCTATCATGTGATGTATTCTTGTCCTTCAACATGGAGTTCATGTAGCTCCATGAATCGTGTAATTCATGTTGTGCATCATGTAGTCTTTTCTTGACATACTTGGGCATTTGGAATCATGAGTGAGGACGAGGAAAGGAAATGTGTGTAGCTTGGGTTATGGGGCATTTTGCGAGGCGAATTGTGAACCATGGCAGGAGCGTTTGTGTGAGAATTCTGCAAGGGGTGGTGTGGTTTCAGTCTTGGTGGCCACCGGGTTTTGTTTTATGGTATGAGAGACCATTTTGGCCCCGATTTGGGCTGGTTTTGATTGGTGCGTTCCACTTTAGGGCCGCCACCGAATGACCCTTGCGGAATTGAACTTAACCGCTGCTTATGTTTCACTAGTTTGGTTGTTTCTTGTTCTAAAGATGATGCATTGGGCATGTGTATGGCCTTTTTGCTCCTGCGGGTTAAGCAGAACTTGATGAAAACTTGTACGCACTTGGTGCGTTTGGAACTTTGGAATGACAGTGTTTACTACTTGTTTGCCCACTTGTTTTATTCACTCTTTTTACTTATATGAAACATTGCTACGGGGTCGGTAAGCCCCTTCTTTATCGATTATGAAATTCATGCTTTTTTTTGTAGCTTTGATGATGCTGAGGTGTTCTTTCTTGAATGCCTCAGGTGCAGGTTGTAGCCGGTTGAGCGGCTAGGGCGTGGAGAGAGTTTCTGGGAGCTAGTCGAGCTTACTGAGTAAGGTAGTTCTTTTCTTTATGGTACAGACATACATGTGCCCCAATGGGTTCGTGTCAGCTTGTTGGCGCTCATTGGTGGTTTCTTGACTTGTGATATATGACTACTAGACTGCTAATGTGACTCATTGAGATGGAATGATGTCTACTTGCTTTTGGGAAGGATTTATGGTAGGTTGCATTAGATATTTTTGAAGCTAACAAAACCTACTATTGTATATCATGCATACATGTTTTGATTAACTAAGACATAGTTTCCAAACAACGTAAACGAGCAATTTCTTTTATGATTATAAATCTAGGCTGCATATAGGAGCTTATCATAAGTAAACTAACCTATTTTCCGCCGCGTACAAATACAGTTTTGATACCTAAGGCCGAGGGGTACGACCATTAAATCCAAAGGTTTTCTTGCATGTAACTGTAGAATTTCAACTCATAAAATCAGCGTCGAGAATTGCCTGAGCGTGTGCAGTTATCCCCTGCACGACGTGGCATCATAACCCGTAGTTCCTCTTGCTCTGATACGAGGTACTCGTTGAGGAAATGCGGGTTGTGACAGTGCAGCTCACACCTACTTCTCCCAAGCCGTCCATTGGTGATAGATATGAATTTGGGAAATGACCCTTATCTCTAGCGCGGGGGTCCCACCTCACACCCGGAAGACTTCTGAGATCTCCCCCTCCCTAGACAATGCTGAGCTAGGTGCCTTGGAGAAAAAAGGAAGAAGATGCAGAGTGGTGAAAATGGATCCCTCTCCAAGGCACCTCAAGGGTCTATTTATAGATTTTTGGCGATGGACTGCAAATAGCACAACCTTGCTGCTCTAAAATTACTGAAATACCCCGGGGCTGGTCTGCTAACAGCCAAACTTCGCTGCTCTGAACTGCTATTCGCAGCCCACCAGGGGCAAAATAGCAGACCCTCATGCCGGGAGAGATCCTCAAGCCGGACGAGCCCCTCAAGCCGGGCGAGACCCTCAAGCCGGGCGAGCTGGGCGGGTGCCGGCCTCCTGCCGCACCCGCCTTACTGAATAAGCCGGGGGGGGGGGGGGTACCGGCCTCCCAACGCACCCGCCCCCTAAAATGGGGTTGGGGCGAGTGCTGGCCTCCCGCCGTACTCGCCCCCCAAGAGTACACCAAGCACTAGCAAGCTAGGCAAGCCTTTCGTCCCCCTACTAGAATATCATGCAGATCAGCAATAAAATTGACTATAAGAGTGCAAAACCCCCTAAATGCCTACAACTGTGTAGCAAGTCCTACGCCTTGCCTGGGGACCCCGCTCTGCGAATACAGAATTGTACAGTATTTGATCATACTTGGGTTGGGTATAGTGTGCAGGTTTCCAGGTACAAAAAGACCAACAACATCAACTTTTGCAACTTACCTTCGCTCGCTAGCGTGAAATTATTTCTGGACAGGCACTTGGGTACATACCGCATTGTGCTAGTTCTACCGCCCGCGCTTGCTCAATTCAATGGCGATTTAACTGCGCTGAGGAGAAAACCGCTGAGAAAATTTGACGAACCGCTGAGAAAAAGATTATCGTCGGGCGCTAGCATCTTATCGCACCGCGGTATCATAAAGCGAAAAATACATTATTTGATTTTTTTCCCAAATCTGCTGGACAGTTGCCATCACCGCGCAAATGGAACTACTGCCGGGCTCTAGCCCTACCACCGGCGGTAGTGTATTTTTCAAGATGTATAAAAAAGTGCGTTTCTTTTCCTAGAGAAGAGACCAAGGAGAATTTTTCATTCTAGGGTCCGACCACCATCTCTAGGAGTTCGAACTTTCATCTCTGTTGAAGGAAAAACACTATTTCTTCCTCCAGTCCGTGATCGAAGAACTCCGATGAACAGAATCTACAACGACCATTCACGGCTAATCGACTACAACGAGAACGATATTCAAGAGCATAGATCGCGCACCGTTCCTCGGAGGAGTTCTATGTTTGAGGGTGAAATAACTCTTAAACTCTAAATTTTCCTTTGTATTTTCTTTGTTTTTATATGATCTTGGTGTCAGGGAAATCGACTTGAAAGGTCGTCGTATTATTTGGAGGAGTCTGCAAGAAATCATCCTGAGAGTGCGTCTAGATCTGGGAGATCTAGTGGGGATCTAAGACCCTTCCGGGGAGGAAGGTGAAGAGTCGGTTTGTCGATTTTCTTGGGAAGAAGACCGGAGCCAACCAGCCCTAGGAGGGTCAGTATAGAAACCATAAGAAGATTGTATTCATCACCTTCGATCTCCAGCGTCACGGAGATCAATTTTTGTAACTGTAAACCTCTACTGATCTTTGAATAAAATTATAATTGTTTATGATTCATCTTGAAATTCGTGACTGTATATTGCTAGAGGTTTGAGTGTTGTGTGGAAAATCCAAACACGAAGTTTTACAAAGGAATCAATATCTGTGACCTATTGTCGGACGCCAGCCTTACCGCCCGCGGTAGCTTTCAGAACTTATTTTCCTCGGTAAAACCCCTTTTTATTTCCGTACTATTTTAAAAATCATATTCCCCCCTAAAGTTGGTCATCAGATCCAACAGTTTATGCTTTCACGCTAGAGCGATGTTTACAAGATTGAATCTTTAAATTTTTTTTCATATTAATTTCTTTCAACGGTAATCCATGACCGGACGTTTTCTCTCTTATCGTATTATCTAAATAGCAATTTCAATTTCTAGTTTTCATTTTAATCGTTTAACAAGTCTATCGCCCTTATTGTATGGTAGAATAATAGTAACGACGTGAGTAGTAGTAATTGACAATCCCGTGTTTTAATACGATCTTGTTACTACGATTCGATAGGTATACTTGTCTTTTCGGGTTGTTAGTAAAATCAATCATCAAACAACACATTGATGATATACGGTCGCTCGCGCGAATTATTTTAAGTCAAGTAGGGCAAGCCATCGCAGATCCAACGATGCTAGTTATCTAGTCGGTCATGACCGTAGACCGTTCGTATCGATACAGAAAGGTTGATGACTCTTGACGACAGGGAGATGCGTACCATGGGTGCTCGACCGTATTATGTCCAGCAGGCTTGGAGACGGTTGGCGAAGAGGTGTACTCTGTTCAACAGGCTGGTGTGGAGGCCCTGTTTCATGTTGTTGATGTCTTTGCCCAGGTTGCACAGTAACTCTGCCGCATGGTTTATCACGTCCAGGATCTCCGGCCCGAAGGCGCACCAGAGATTGTACGGTGCCTGCGTTTAATTTTAAACAAATCATTTTTTTGATCTGCTGCTCCTCGCAAAATATTTGAAGTTGGGCCAAAGCACTCTTCAAAGCTCATTTTAGATATCAGAAAATTTTTAGGTACACATGGGGGCGACATATGTCGTGGGGCGTCAATTGTCGTAGGAGACATGTGTCGTAGGTGCGGCATTTGTCGTGGGGACAACGTGTGCAGTGGGTGCGACATTTGTCGTGGGTGAGACATTTGTCATGGGTGGGGCATTTGTCGTGGGGGCGACAATTATCATGGGGTGTCATTTGTCGTGAGGACGACTTTTGTCGTGGGATGACATTTGTTGTGGAGACGACATTTATCTTGAGGGTGACACTTGACGTAGAAGAGAGAGTTTCATGTATTTTAAAAATTCATAAATGTAAGTAAAACATTACATGTATGTATATATGTGTGAAATTCAGAATATTTCTTAAATTTTTGTAAACTCATTTTATCGAGCGATAACAACTAAACAATTATAAGACATCGACTCAAGTTCATTTCAATTGTCACTTCGCCCTCCTTTTTCTTCAACATTCATTTGTAGAAATTTCTTTTCACTGCATGTAATGGAATGAACAAAACAGTTGTGTGGTTAATCGATGTCATACCTTATTGTTGTCGCCGGGTCGACCCGTTCAAAAATCTCCTTGAAGACCACATTTTTCGTGAACACACCCGCATGACCTTCAATAACACAGTTTTTTACCAAAACTCTTGTGGATTGGGCTGATACCCCTCTGGATAAAGCAACATACAACTGACCATGACTGAAGACATGATTTGGAAGATAAATTCTGACATTTCCAATTGTCTGCCCCTGAGACTTGTTAATTGTTAATGCGAAACTCAATCTGACTGGAAATTGCTTCCTTATTAGTTCGAATGACATTTTGTAATCTTCTGCACTTTTTAGCGGTATGCGTGGAATGAACACTCTGAGGTCCTTGAATTTCCCTACCAATATAGTTGCTTCAATGATATTTCTTCCAAATCTGTGATAAATTAGCCGTGTGTCGTTGCACAATCGAATTTTGGGATCTATATTTCAGAGAAGCATAATTGGACAGACACGCTTCAGTGATAGCTTGTGTGTTGGTAGATTACCTGGACTAATATAGTTTAAAAATTCTGGTAGATATAAGTTATGGTCATCATCCGAAACTGAGTCGAAAGAGTAGTAAGTTGTGCTATCCCCCGGGAATATTTCCATGCATATTTCATTCAACTTGTTAACATCTTCATTTAATGGAGTGATTAGAGCTCTTGTTGTCATATACTCGGCATCAGTACTGTTGACATTGTAAGTTTGCATACTGGGAAAAACAAAATTTATTAAGTTATTAATTGATTGCTTTCCTTCCCAAGACATAACAATTGAATCAAGAAGGCGAATCATATCATCTTCTATTGTTGGCTCCACCCCATTTCCGACCCTTAGCAAGAAATCTGCAAATTCCAGGTCATTGCGTGCCCTCATATTTTCTTTTAATGTAAGTAACTTGACACCTGCCCATAAGTGAGACTCAACGATGCTTGAGCGGATTATTTCCAATCTCGTGTCATTCACAACAGCGGGCATCACCTGCCTGAAATCTCCTCTCATGATAAGAACCTTCCCACCGAAAGGCATGTTTATTTCTAATACATCTTGCAATGTACAGTCTAAAATTTCGAATGTTTTCCTATTGGCCATGGGTGCCTCGTCCCAAATGATTGCGGTTGAAAGTTCAATCAATTTTCGAAGATCAGATTGTTTACTGATGCCGCAGTTTAATACATTCTCTAGTTTTATCGGTATTTTGAACCTAGAGTGAGTTGTGCAGCCTCCTGAGAGTAAATTTGCTGTTATTCTGGATGTTGCGGTTGCTATAATAATACGCCATTCATTGCGGAAAGTTGCCAGTATAGTTCAATAGAGGAATGTTTTACCAGTTCCACCAGGGTCGTTAACGAAGAAAATACCTCCATTTTCTTCTCTTATGCAAGTGCATATAGTATTGAACGCTATTTGTTGTCCATGATTTAGCAGCGATGTTGAATTTAGGTCCACTGTCGATATAGGAATTAATATTTCACTATCAATCAAACATGGTAGGTCTTCCGTGTATTGTATGCCCTCACTCAACCTTGGCAAGTCGAAATATTTTGTGCTTTTTTTATATTGCTCAAAGATTATGTTTAACTCGCACAGTAATCTGTTTATTAAGAATTCATTATTTACAGTGCTTGTGCTCCCGTAATCTTCGATCATCGCAGCATGGTTTTCATCCCATAGGATTATTACCCCGGTCGGTTGGCAGTATAATAAAATTGTTACAAATAATATTCGCAGTGCTGCTGGCATTGTAAAACTTCTGGCTTCCGCTAGGCAGTGTCTGATGTTATTGTCTTCTTCGTGTAGACCTCGTTTCTCAGCAGCTTCTTTAAAAGTTATGTAACGAACACCATGAACAGTATATAGATAATTAAATGATGTTGACGCTGGAATATGATTAAGTAGAAGACGTAAATAGAAGCGCTCACCTTCGGTTGGCGATACAACGTACATACGTCCTACTACTATCCGGTTCCGAACTCTTCTTATCCATTTTCGCGAAGGTGTTAGCCACCTATAATGTTTTGCAAACTCAACATATAAGTAATGAACGGTTTCTAATCCATTGTTGTATGTCTGAAAGAACTCTGTCAACATTGTTCATGAATTCCATTCGTTAGCTAGTACATCGGAAATAGATTGATTGCTTCGAAATTGGACCTGTTGTAGATCTGGCAGATGTATTTGCAATCGGAATACAGAAGGGAATGTTTGGTACATATGGAACTTGAAAAGCTTCCACGATGCCTCAGGCGCACAAATCCAACGACCGTCGACGTATTTACTTTCTTCGTCATAGTTCGGCCCCGGGCGCACCTCGAATGCAACCCAATCAAGACCTTTGTACACGTACTTGTACAAATATTTAATACTCTTAATGTTGCTACAAATTTCCACATTGATGTGGCAATCGTATTTAAGTAGAAGATATGGGTTGTACGGAACTACCCAACCATTATCAGGCCTAAAGTCCCCATCGCTCCTAAGAGGAATTTCTCTGTTGTCATCACGACGATGGTAGAGTGAGTATGAATCCAAACCGTGTGTTGTGGCTGCCACAAAAGGTTTTGGATACCCTTTTTTGCAAACATTATTTTTCATGCACTGCGCATTTGGTCGTAAACGTCCGCATGGCCCGTGCAACATATGTCTAAGCACTACATTGTGTAATTCTGGTTCTTCTGTTTGTATTGGAATTTCAGCTCTGACAACGCAGTCGTAATCATCAGGACTACTTAGCTTATCGTTGTCATTAAAAATAAATAACATATGTGCGTGCAGAAGACCTCTTTTTTGAAATTCTATCACGTGAACGTGTGCCACAACTCCACCCAGGACGCCCTTATGGAAGATGTCGTCCTTTAGACATTGCAATTTTGCTTGAAATATTCTTGAGATTAAATCAGGTCGATCTTGCGTTGTTTGTCTTGGATAAAGCTCGTTTGTTATCTCTGGCCACGAAGGATTGCAAGTCATTGTTAAAAAAATGTCCGGCCTTCCAAAAGTTCGTACAACTGCCATAGCGTCTTGATATCTCCGGAACATATCTCTTGGACTTCCAATAAAAGAAGATGGCAAAATTGTTCTACGACCGACATTACCTGTAATGAGGTAAGGTTAACACTTACGGAAAGAAGGTAAACTTGTTTCTGTTATATATGTTTAGAAATCGATGGTGAATGTAAGTACCTGCGTTAATTTCACTGCTTTGCAAGCAATCCTGCAATCCTTGGTATAGCTCGGCTCTGACATCACTTTGGTGCGATCTAATCCACCGTAGTTTCTGGGTTTCAACTTTTATGTATATATCGATGATGTACTGTTGTAGTAGACGACCTGCGTACTGAAGTACGGAATTCTGATTTGCACGGATCTATATGTAGATAGTATAATTTAGTAAAGATTCACATGTAATTTATGTCATGCTAAATAGAGTGCAACTGTTGAAGTACCTGTAGTTGGTAGGAATAGTAGTCACAACAGCTTGTTCGTTCTGCACGATGCAATTGTTCGTCCCCACGCCATCCATATGAGCCATGTGGAAATAGCAGAGGATATTATAGAGGGTCGTAGAACCCCGAATATTCTTTTTCCGACAATAGTTCTCCATAATATGTCTCTACAATTATGTCTCTATCATTTGCCTCCACAAAATCATCTGCGTCAACTAATATGGCTGCAACCTGTGATGTTGTTGGAAGGGAGTACTGACGCTCTATTGAAGGCCTTTCTTTAATCAGAAGTCTGCAGTGGTGGAGATCTGAGTGTCTTGCTAATTGCCGTAAGGTCTGGACAAATGGATTTGCTGCATCCAGTAAGCTGAAGATTTTTTCAAGTGTCTGTAGAGCGATGCCTAGACTCTCATTCAACCTATTTTCCATTTCGTGCTCTGTATCGTAAATGAACATTTGCAAAAAACGTGGTCTACTACCGTATTCTGGTAAAAGAGAGTCAATTCTATGATATATTGCACCATGTGCTCTAAAAGTGTAGATACCCTGATTGAATGCAGACATACTTTCATCAAATGTCACTCCCATTGAGGTGAAGGAAAATACATGGTTGTATGAATGTATATTCTGTCTGAAATTACGTCCTTTTGTAGTTTATGATGTAAACAGTTCTAAAAGCTCGAGTGGTACTGGAATATCTGGTACATCTACCAATCCTCCTTTGCAACATAGTGTCGTAGACTCATTGTGAAAAGTTTAGCATGACAATGACGACAAGTTGTAGGTGAACAAAGAGGTACTGGAGGCACATTTATTGCCGGATAGCAGTTTCTTGCACTCAAATGGCGAGTTGATCCTTGATTAGGCACATTTCTTGTGTGATAGTAATTAGATTTTAGTGACACTAAGTGGTATTAATGTTCTTACTTGTAATGTTTATTTGTTTGTGTGTTGGTAGAGTTCTACCGTGTATTGTGTTTTGATCATCCTCAAGTTGCATTTCTTCATCAATGTCTGTTATGATTGCAGCGTCATTTTGGATTTCGGATGTGGCAGGGTTGCGTTGTCGAGCACGGCGATTTTCCTATTGTCGGGCATTAATTGCTTCTCGTCGGTGTTGAGTTGATGCGTATATTGGTGGTCTTCCTCTAGGTCGTGCTTGTTGTGGTGCCGTAGTGGTTGTTTCTCGCACCATTGGTGGTCTCCCTCTCCGCCGCGTTGCTCTAGGTAGTAAGGAGGTTGCATTATCGACAAAAAGGTCACTTTCTGTTTTTTTTGTTGTGACCGACATCAGAACCAACACAATTCTAATTATGTCGCAATAAGTATTTGTTTGTATGTTTTAGTAAAGATGAACAATGTAATACCATATGTAGTTGTTGTTAAAATTGGAGTTGAGGGTTCCGCAACGGCTATTTCATTTGAAGCTGACGTTGCATTGTTCTCTGAGTTATGATTGCCTTGATTGGTGGTGATGACAGTTGTATCGGTTGTCCCATCTTCCACCCCCGGTTCATGTTCTGTAATGTAGTGTAGCGGTCAATGCTGATGTTCGCTTGCGTTGATGATATTGTTTTGATTCATTGTTGACACGCTGAAGGACTTTTGAAATCAGGAATCAACAAAGAGATGCTATATATTTAATGATTTACAAAAATCAAGAATCAATAAAGAAATAGAAGTGACTATTATAAACATTTTTATCTCAAACATGATCAGACCCAAGCATAACATAGTGCATCAATTATTCTACTTCAAAAACCCTTTGCAGTGCAATTAGTATCTTTGAAAATAATTCAGGCTAAAGTGACGGAGTTCTTAATACATATATCAATAGGAGTATATCAATATATGCAATAGCTGAATACATAGCTAAAATTGAATTCATAACTAAAATTATAGCTAAGTCTCATCATAACAGCATTTTAAGTTACTAAAATTGAACTCATAACTTAAAATGCAGTAATATCCCGTGGGGGGACTCTGTCGGGTCATGCATGGGAGACCGTGTGGGGGTGGTGACATTTGGTGAGGGTGGCGACATTCGGTGGGGGCAGCGAACATCGGTGGGGCGGCGACACTTGGCGGGGACGGCAACGTTCGGCGTAGGCGGCGACATTCAGAGGAGGAGGCGACAATCGGCGGGGGCGGCAACACTCGGCGGAGACGGAGACAAATCTCCCCAATTGTATTAGTAAACTCATTGTTGAATAACTTAGGCTCCGTTTGGGGAACTTATTTTCACCGGTCAAGCGGTTACGACCGCATGAATCGGACCGATTCATGCGGTCGTAACCGCTTGACCGGTGAAAATAAGTCCCCCCCAAACGGAGCCTTAAAGAGAAGATACATAAACCCAATTGACAAGCACCGTTTAAACTAAGAACATATACTTTGGGAATCCTAATGAAATTTTTTCAATTGAAATCATCCGGTAATAAGAAAATCAGTAAAATAAAAAAAGACAAAAAACCCTTTTACCATTCAGAGACAACTGCAATGAAGATCAACAGCTTTTCTTAGTGAAAGATCAACAGCTTTTCTTAGTGACATTGCCACCTATTTTCATGTGTTAACTTGGGGATAAAATGTACTCGTATTGTAATGTAAATCCCCAAAGGAGGGTCTTTGCTCATGTAATTGGTGGGTATTGGTCTCTGCCTGAGTAGTACATCAAAGAAGCTAGATAATATTTGCAAGGAATAAAATCGTGGAAGAAGAACGTAACTAATTAATTATTACATGATAAAAAAGGAGTAGAACTTTGAAAATAGTGGAGAAACCTATACATTTATACAATGAAGATAAAAACCTGAAGGTGTTTAAGCGTTACAGTAGCATGGTTTTTGCAAGGCACTCTAGAATAGGCTAACCAAACTATGAATATACATATTCCAATAGGCTAACCAAATTATAAAACTCCAAATTGGATGCAAGTGGACAAATAAAGTTTGCATGTAAGCACCTTGTTAGGTTTGGCCTAACTCAACCTAAACAACCGGCTCAACAGGTGAGGGTTGCCTTGCCATATAAACAGATCGACCAGAGCGGATTGGCGGTGTGGGACTATTATTAACACCCCCCCTCGCCCATAGCATGGATTGACCGGACGAAACCGGGATCAGAGCTCATGGGCGGACCGGACGGAACCGGACAGAAACTGGATGACCTGGCTCTGATACCATGTTAGGTTTGGCCTAACTCACCTGAAAAAACCGGCTCAACATTGTGAAGGTTGTCTTGCCATATAAACAGATCAGACCAGAGGGATTGGCGGTGTGGGAAAAAAACTATTATTACATCCCCCCTCGCCCATAGCATGGATTGACCGGACGGAACCGGGATACAAGCTCATGAGCGGAGCGGACGGAACCGGACAGAAACTGGATGGAACCTGGCTCTGATACCATGTTAGGTTTGGCCTAACTCAACCTGAAAAACCGGCTCAACAGGTGAGGGTTGCCTTGCCATATAAACAGATCAGACCAGAGCGGATTGGCGGTGTGAGACTATTATTAACACACCTAAAAGGAGAATCAGATGTTGTGCTAAAATAAGGTTTTCAAGCTTTAGGTATGCCAGCCATTCCCATTGGATGCAAGTGTGCAGAGAAATGAGTGTTCGTTTGGAAAAACCAAGATCGGCAGTATTTCTACAGATCTGGAAGAAACGAGAGGAAGGGAGGGAGCAACGCTTACCAACAGGCCATGCTCGGCGGTGACTGGGGTTATCGCCGGCGATTGGGGCTCTTCCGAGCGAGATGTAGTTTCGAGGACGGTGGGGTTTCTCGTTCTCCGTGGGGAAGAAGGAGTTCCGCCGTCAGTAGGATCCTCAGACGCCGATCTTCGGTGCTTGATGTCGGAGAGAAATGGAGAGGAAGGAGAAGAGTGAAGTGCGACAACGAGAAAAATGGCGCGAAGTCGGGAAGAAGGAGTTCCGCCGTCAGTAGGATCCTCACTCGACGATGTTCGCTGCTTGATGCCGGAGAGAAATGGAGAGGAAGGAGAACAACAGCGTGAAGCGCGGGAATGGTGCGGGAATGGTTTCGATGCAGAGGAAGCAATTCCGCCGTGTCTGCGAAGGAGGAAGGAGTGCGGGAATGGTTTTCGATGCAGCGGGATTCGGGTTATTTGTAGGTTTTATAAGGCATTGGTTCAGATCTGATGAACAAGATTGTTTGACAATGAAGAATCAATGGTTGACAGTTTTTGAAGTATTTATGAACTCACGCTATTTGCAGGTCTTGATATATATTTTTAAGATAGTATATATATATTATACAATATACATATTTGGATCATACCATGAAACTCATCTGCACCGTCCGATCTTCAAACAATTTCTTCTGACCATTGGATCTAAACAGGGTGGCCTGCAATTATCCAAATAAAAGAAAAAAGTACTGTTCATTTCCGAATCAACCCCGATACCCCCCTCCCGCATCCCGCCGCCCACGGCCTCAGCTCGCCGGCGGCGGCGGAGCTGCCGGCGGCCTGCCCGCTGCCCACCGGCGGTGGCCTTGCCCGCTCGCCGCCGGACAACCCCCGACGGGTTCGCCGGAGGGCGGCGAACCCGCCGGCGGCTCCGCCGCCGGAGGCGGGCTGAGGCCGTGGGGGCGGGATGCGGGAGGTTTTTTTTATTTAATAATTACTTTAATAATTAATTGTTTTTATAATTAATAAAGTTATTAAAATGTTTTTAAATAAATTTAAGCCCGCCGGGGGGCGGGCGGGCGGGCGAAGCATCGAGAACGAACGGAGCCCGTTCGAAGATGCTAGTATATATATATATATATCTTTATACTATAAGGGAAGACAAAAGCAGGATGGTGTAACATTCGGTGGACTAAAATACCCTCCTTTTAACACCTCTTTATTTCAAAATATATGGTTTTAAGGTAAATTCATCTCACCGTCCATCCTAAATTGGCAAATTCATCTCACATTCGGTGGAACAAATGTCCGTCCCCCACGACAAATGTTGCCCGCACGGGGTCCCCCGTGCACGACTGCTATATATATATATATATATATATATATATATATATATATATATATATATATATACTAGCATCTTCGAACGGGCTGTGTCGGCATCCAGGCGGGCTGCGCACGCATTCGAGCGTCTATGCCGAAAGGCAATTTTGGAAAACGAAAATTGCACAAACATGGAGACGAAAAATTACATGATAGAATTTAAATTAATTTTTATTATCTTTCTTTTCATTAAATGTTGCGGGCCCCACTTTCTTCAATTCTCTTTATCCCCCTCTCTACTATTAAAGTGATTTGACCACACAACACATCTATCTTTCTCCGCTCTCTCTCTCTTTCCCCCTCTCTCATAGCTTTAAAACACCTATTTATATTCCATTTCTTTGTCTCTCTCTTCTCAAACTTTTTTCTCTTTTTTCTCTTTTTTCATCCAATGGATGAGAAAAAAGATCTTTGTTCTGACAGTTTAGGTTGGTTGGTTGATGTGCTCTCAAATATGTATATTGATATAATATAGTAAAGACACACACACACACACACACAAATCATATGAGAATCATATGCGAAGAAAAACATGTGCGAAGATGCGAAGAACTGTCCCCGGCCGTCCGATTGAATCCTTCTGCAACCGCATCACACGTACGGTCCAGTTGCATCACACCGCCGCCTCCGGCTGCGAGCTCGCCGGTCACCGGCCGCCCGGAATTCGTCGGCAGCCACGCATAATTTTTACAGCTTGCAGCCCCTTTAACTTTTGAAATTACAAAAAAAAATACGATCGATATTTATATTTCATAATATTCACGCACTGAAGTATCTCATTGGAGTGAATCATGAGAAAAATCTTTTTATGCATCAATATTATGAAATAAGAATATTGAAGGGAATAATTGTAATTTTAAAAGTAAGATGGCCTTGAAATGAAAGTTAGATAGTGGGATGCATGCTATTTGTAAGTATACAAATTTTGAGGGGAGCTCTGGGTAAATATGTAGCACTAAAGGTTAAAGCTTTTTTTTTTTGCTCTTAGTATAAGCAACTTAGGCTCCGTTTGGGGGGGGGACTTATTTTCAGCGGTCAAGCGGTCACGACCGCATGTACCGGACCTTAATTAGGGTTTGGTACATGCGGTCGTAACCGCTTGACCGCTGAAAATAAGTCCCCCCCAAACAGAGCCTTAGTGTGTATTTAATATATCCAAATCATATTAATTAATAGATGGTTCATTATTCTTTAAATATATTCATTTAATTTCAGGTGCTTATGATGACGTCTCTGTTTTTGTATCTAACATTTTTTGGATATATTCTTTTGTAATAGTGAGTGAAGTTTTTGTACTGATCAAGGGCAACTCTAGGGTGGGGTGGCTCTCGAAGAATTTTGTAAAATAGTTAGTGGATTTGGATTTTTGTCGTCAATGCAATGAATTAATTTTGATAGCGTACTAATACGTTAAAAACGGTGGCCGTATGAGGAAGAAAGGACTCCGGAAAGATGAAGATGTTCAAAAAAAAAATTTATTGAAGAAAATTGATGTCCGCCAGAATATTTTTGTACGTGTAGACCTAGCAACCCTTCCGTGCTGTCTAGTACATACAAATATATGTTCTGTGTTGGAATGTTTATAATATATTATATATTTATTTTGAAAAACTATTATAAACAATAATAAGAAGGAAAACTTCGTAATAAAGATATTAAAAAATTGAGTCTAGCTAAGACACGTGTAATTCATAATTTTTTCTTATATTTCTTTCAACATAATATATGAAAATACGTGAATTTGTTTATATACTCACTTAAGATAGTGAAAGATGACAAGGTGAGAATAAAGTTGCGTTTGGTGTGGCTTATCGTAACTTATTTGCTCCGGTGAGGTTGGACAAAAATATCATTATCATAGAATATATATTTGGTACTACAAATGTTATCACCATTACAAAAAAATAATTTGGGGGATAAAATTTTGATATTACAATGACATTTTTGTCCAACCTCACTGGAACAAATAAGTCACGATAAACCGCGTCAAACGCAACCTAAGTGTTTCAACAATTCCCATGAAAGTGTTTTACTCCAATTATTTGTTTTCCCACCATTTAGGCTTCGTTTGGGAGGATTTATTTTCACCGGTCAAGCGGTCACGACCGCATGAACCTAGCCTTAATTAAGGTCCAGTTCATGCGGTCGTGACCGCTTGACAGGTGAAAATAAGTCCTCCCAAACATAGCCTTAGTATCGAGCTTAATTTCTCATCAATTGATGTTGTCATCAAACACCATCAATACTCTATTAAATATTATTGAGCGGATAATAAAATAAGGCTGCGCTGATGTGGCTTATCGTAGCTTATTTGTTTCGGTGAGGTTGAACAAAAATGTCATCGTCATATAATGTATGTTTGTATGACAACTGTTACTACCATTACCCAAAAATAGTTTGGGACATAAAATTTTGGTATGACAATGACATTTTGTCCAACCTCATCGGAGCAAAAAAGGCACAATAAGCCGCATCAAACGCAATCTAACTCATTTAAATACATAGTCTTGTATGTTTGAATCATGATTTTTTGCGCGTGCGCACGCATGTTTGCAAGGTTGATAATATTTGTTATGGCCCAGTTGATTTTTTTCTTCTCATCTGATTTGTGGCTAAAACCATTGTTTTCCATGAGAATAAATATAATCTAGTGAAAAATATAATGTTATCCTTCATGGAATCCGCGGGTTCTTGAAGGAGGAATAACTTAGCAATCTTCAAATAATTGCTCCTCGTGGCAATTCCACTTCAAAGACCTAACCCTAAATTTGATGACTTGGTTGGGACTAGGGTTTCGCTTGGCACGGCGATGATAGTCGTGAACACGGTGGTTATGAACCACATAACCGTTGTTCATGAACAACCAACCTCACTTAGGGAACTCCATTCACTTTTATGTTCAAAACTACTTTTTTTTTTGGCGGCGGTGATAACCGCCGTCATGTCAAACATACATTCTATCACAGTCGCGTTTTTGTCCAAACTCATCAGAGCAAAAAAAGCCATGTGAAACAGAGCCTTAGTAACCAATATATATAAATCGGTTTTCAACTTAAAATGAAAGATTTTGATTGTTGCTTTAGTTGGACTCCCATCTAGAGGGGGAGGTAATTGATCATTCAAGTCATAAAATTTTATGAAACACTCATAATTATTTATTGTTAGGAATGACGCCTACCAACTCTCCCAAAACCCCGGAGTGTTAGCAGTGGTGGAACTAGGATTTTTGTTGAACCCGGACACCATTAAAAAAGTAAATAGTTATATAAATTTTTTTAATTCAAACTTTTAAGAAAAATGTGCAAGTTAATCTAAATTAAAGGCAATTACATATCGACTAACAAACTACTATTTGGGTACACATATTTTGATAGTGTGCGATAATTGCCTCATTAGTAATGGTGGTCACAATGTCCTCAATATATGCAATTAAGCAATCGTTCATCCACTTATCTCTCATTCTGTTTCTCAAACAACCTTTTATTATCTTCATTGCCAAGAACATTCTTTCAATAGAAGCAGTTGCAACAGGTAAAAGACATGCTAATTTCAAAAGCTGATAAACAAGTTGGAAATGATCATGTTTTTGTCTCCACCATTTTCTTGACAAGTCCACTAATACCTTTTATTTGAGAAAATTCGTTAGTTGATCGCATATTCAGAATGTAAACATCTAGTTGACCTTCAAGTAACTGCAAATCCATTGGATAGAAATCATAATGATAGAATTCTGCAAGGCGAATCAAGTTTTGCTTATTAAAAGAAGCAAAATGGTCACTTGTGTCAAGACATGAAACATAAATAAGCAACTCAGTATTTACTTCATTGAAACGCTCATTCAACTCATTCAACACCCAATCAATTACTGTATTAAATAGCTCAACCCAAAAATGATGAAATTTTTTGATATCTCTAACTTTAGCCTTGATCTTCCAGGTTGAACAAATGTACTATTTATATTAGGAACAGCAATCATATGTTTAGCACAAAATTTGGTGACTTCAGTGATGAATAACTTCCATTCAAGCTCAACGTTTCTCAAATTCAATAACAATTGCTTTGATAATTTCACAAAATTCATTGCATTGATAATATTTTGATCTTTACTTTGTATTTACTTCATTGAAACGCTCATTCAACTCATTCAACACTCAATCAATTACTGTATTAAATAGCTCAACCCGAAAATGATGAAAATTTTTGATATCTCTAGCTTTAGCCTTGATCTTCCAGGTTGAACAAATGTACTATTTATATTAGGAACATCAATCATATGTTTAGCACAAAATTTGGTGACTTCAGTGATGAATAACTTCCATTCAAGCTCAACGTTTCTCAAATTCAATAACAATTGCTTCGTTAATTTCACAAAATTCATTGCATTGATAATATCTTGATCTTTCCTTTGTAGTGTCTGTGATAACTCATTTGTCTTTGCTACTCTGTGATAAGAAGAAATGAAGAAAGGATGAGTAGAAGATGCTCACAGTGAAAACCTTGCTGGCCGCCGGGAATGATGGAAGAATGAGGATGACTTTTCCAAACAGTCTGTTCATTTCATGAAAACACCAAATTCACAAACAAAAAAACTTCTCAGGTAAAATAAAAAAACTTCTCAGTAAAACCCCCAATTTCACAAACAAAAACAAAATCACCTTGCTGGCCGCCGAGAATGATTGAGATTCGAGGATGGCTGGACAGGGATAACCGACGGGGACGCCGCGCGGGGTGCTACTGTGCGCCTGTGCGAGAAAGAATAATCATGCCGATACCTGAAACTCTGAAAGCCCAAGCCCTAGAAGAATCCATTCGAGTGTTCGACGTTCGTCAAACGCGAGAAATGCGTTCGACGTGAAATGCGTTCGACGTTCGTCGAACGCGAGAAATGCGTTCGACGTGAAATGCGTTCGACGTTCGTCGAACGCGAGAAATGCGTTCGACGTTCGTCGAGCGCGAGAAATGCGTTTGACGTTCGTCGAACGCGAGAAATGCATTCGACGTCCGTCGAACTCGACGTCCGTCGAACTCGACGAACTCGAGAAATTTTGTGGTTCTATGTTCGTCGAACCGGAATAATGTTTGGGTGTGTCTAAATCGAACCTAAATTGTATTTAGTTGGACTCAAATCAATACCTCTAATTTTTTCTCGAAATTTTGGACTCGGGCACGTGCCCGGGTGTGCCCGTGAACAGTTCCGCCCCTGAGTGTTAGGAAGGGCGCTACTAATTCCTTTATATTATGTTTACAGGACCGGTCAAACTGTTCGCATGACTCCCTCGCTCTTAAACCGTGCTTGAAACTCTCATGTACTCATGCCCGGAGCCAACTCGACCCCTTGCACTGAACCGTATCATGGAGTTTTTCTGCACCCATGCCAGGAGCCAACCCGGGTGCGCCCGGGAGGCACCCCATCCAACACCTGGATGACGGGCCACACCCAACATTTATCATGAATAATATCAATTTGGTTATCTATGGACGGTCATGAGTATATTAAACGCGCAAGTCTACATAATTATCGACACAAATGTACTAAAAAAACCGATATGTGAGCGAGATGATGGAACCACGTACTTTGTTATGAGATCATGCATGTATTATGACCGAAACATTGTTCCATAAAATCAATTGAATTGTACATCCGAGGGGTCGAGAACTATATTCTCACATTTATCATTATAATATTATACAATATAAATAATCAGTAAATATTTGGTCTTGTTTAAATTGAAGGAGCAAAAAAATCTACACGCGCGAGAAATTAGTGTCCACGAGCACCCGATGTGCGAATAAAAAGCTAACACGTGATTATTCATTTCAGTAAATGTTAAATTAGTAACGGCATTTAGCACGTGGGTTAATTCTGCTATTTTTTTTGCTCAAAGTATATTAATTTTTGATCTATGTATGGTTTTGATGCGGTCCCCCTAGCTCGTGGAATGTTACCCTTCGAGTTCAGCTCTCTCTTCCTCAACTTGTAACGAAAAGCGGCCAGTCGTTCTTGAATTCTTCAAATCAGCTATGGACAACACCTATCAACTAGTGGAAGTTTGATCCATTTTCGCGGTTTTTTACGTTAAAAAATTGTCTTGTCAGCTTTCCCTTTTTCTGTGACTGTCTGCGCGCTCGACCGTCCTCGGGGTAAGACGGTTCAATTTAGTCCGCTCTACCGGAGCCTCAAGCGATCCACAACAGACTTTCATGCAGCATTTGATGATTTTAACCAACTAATTTTGCAACATTAGATTAGAAGAGAGAGTCATTATTTATTTATGGTGCATATTTCTTCTCATTTTATGCACATTTAGTGATTTTTAAAAGTTGACTGGAAACTTTAAGTAAATGGCCAGTCAAATACTCAAATTTAATGACACGTGGCATCTAAACTCTCAGCTTTAGGATAGAAATTCTTATTCCTGGCAATTCCTTTCCAAATCCAACCATGAATTATTATTACTATTATTAATTTATTATTATTATTATTATTATTATTATTATTATTATTATTAAGAAAGAGGGCCAAAGGTGGAATCTGCCAGACTGCAGCCAAATAGGAAGAAAAATAACCAGGGAAGGCTTTTCGAGAGACAACTTCAGCTTTGATGATTATTAATTATTCGGAAAAGGAATAATAATGTTTAAAATGTTCTCTTGAATGAATTTCATGCGGTTAATACTTTGTTTGCATGCAAGCGATTGCACGTTGGATCCATTCTGCAGAAATACAATGGCGGATTATCGCGGCTATTCAATTAGTGTCCGTTCGTGCTATAAAGTGTGCGGGGTAGAAGCGAGAATTTTGCTAGGATGGATGCAATCGACGATCAAATCCTGCACGTTCAACTCAATAACTTAGGGCCCCTTCAGCACGAATATGTGCTGCATGAATATCATGATTATGTGCTGCAAACAAATATTTCATGACGACGACATTTTTGTCCAAACTCGCGAGAGCAAAATCATCGTGCCAAACAGAGCTTTAATAAGCGCAAGACTGACAATTAATCACTATATCAATGCACCTATAATATTTTCTTCAACATTGCATCCCTTCATTTTTGTCTAAAGATGATGTCAAAAATAGAGGGGATGCAACCGATAATTTACCAAACTTACATAGATAAAGGCTCTGTTTGGGGGGGAGGAGGACTTATTTTCACCGGTCATGCGGTTACGACGTGACCGTAACCGCTTGACCGGTGGAAAAAAGTCCGCCCAAACGGAGCCAAAGCTGATGTTCAACATCAATATATAAGCAATCAACTCTCGTCCATTCAAAAATAACCTGCAATTAAATCACAATTACTCGAAATCGAACATAGAAAAACAGTAATTATTCGAAATTGTATGAAGCGGAACGTAAAAGACAGAAGAACAAAATCCAGCCCACAAAAGTCTAAACATAATCAAACAGTTGTCGGTTTACTGTGATGTTAATTTTCTCTATTAGATTTAGCATAAATTCTTTTAGTTGTAATTATCAAACAGCTTTAAGTTGAACAGCAATTTTCCTTGTATCAGAATATCTACAGTGGGAAGCAGCTATACACAACTCACTCACCCCTTCTCCCATACAAAATTTGCTCTTTTACAATAAAACATGACAAATCAAGAGACAAACACAACAAAATAGTATCCAATGAGCAAAACCCTAACATTAACGGCATGGAAGGGGCATCGCTCCTTAAACGTGTCTGGAAATAAGTAGGCTTTGGGGTGGATGAGGATCCGAGCGACTGAATAAGTTCCACCATCGCCGCGATTTTGAACCTCGCTGGAGGATTTCGAGCGATGTTATCCACCCGATGCTCAAAGATCTTCCCTTTCCGATCGAGCTTGTACATGGATATCCCATCGAAGCGACCGTGGCTTTCCCAGGGAACGCGGCGGACGCCATGAATGGTCCATCGAATCATGATGGTACTCTCCACGGGTTGCCAAACATTTACGACGTCTACCCTCAGACATTTGAATAGAACGGGGCCTATGAATCTCAGTGCGCAAAATATGCTTTTGTAATTTTTGATTCCAGCAAAGGTATTGAGAGGATCTTTGAAGACAATGTCATCCCTGTAAAGCAAAAAATGTTGGCTAATGTTTATCTACAAAATTTTATTGTGCTCTAATTCTACAAGGTAGGTCTTTTGCATGTTTCTAAGAAAATCTGCAGAATAATGTTTGAGCAGATAAGGACAAATTTTGTATACACTTGAGAGGAATGTCGTCTAATTTTCACAAATATTCTCCTGTTAAAAGGCCTTACAAGAAAATTGGTATCAGATGTACTCCGGTATGAAACGAAGGGAAGCCAACCTCGCTGCACAGGGATGCTTTGTGCACGTCTTACAAGAAAACTGGCATCAGTGGTACTCCGATATGAAACGAAGGGAATCCAAACTTACCAAGTTCAGATGCTGAAACAAACTCCTAAACAAAAATACTAGGGATATATCCAAAATCAGCCTTTACTGAAAACGAAAGACACTTCAAATTCAAGGGCAACAAGTTTAAGAAACCATATAACCAAGGTAGTTGTGGTAGCTCCCTTCATCATCCTCACTGGCAAATTCTTCTCCAACTCAAGCATAATCCTTCAAACCAGTAGGGAAAAATGATGCTATGTTGTAGGTGCACCAATCATATGAATAGAAACTCTTCTACAAGAAGAATGAACCAATGAAGAACAATCAACCACATGGGTCGTTCTAAAGTCACCATGGTTGAAGTATCTAATTACCCCACTTTCATATTAGCAATAAATCATGGTGTTTTCTTCACTACTGGCTGGTGGTTAGATTCTATGGCTAAATTCATGTTTGTTTGGATCGAGCAAACATGATTCTGAGAGACGCCTCGATGCGAGAGTACTAGGATGAGGATGTGCGGACTTGAAGCAACTTCTAGAAAGATAATATCCCTTCAGATGTAATACTAGCGCCGGACATCTAACAAAATCTTAGTTAGCTGATCTCTTTTATAATGAAGGATTTTCAAATTGTTCTACGAGCAAATGAAGTTGTAAAAACTAGAAACGATGTTTTGTGTAGACAAATATTTTGTTTGTGAAAGCAATTTAAACTTAAATATTGAATTATAAAGTTAATTAGAAATTAGAGAATAAAATATTGCTCGTAAATAGAAATGGAAATACAACTTCGCTAGCTATGCTGGCATCAATCACTTCGGAGGCTGGTTCCACTAATGATCTCTCTCAATGAGAGTTACAAGACTAATACTCCCAAAGACTCAATATTCTCTCTTATATAGTGGACTCGCTCGTGACTACAATTACCAAGATACCCCTCTAGACAAAAAGATAGCTAAGATGCATTATTACTAATGGTTGACTGGTGTGTATTTGTCGCAATAGTCCACTCAAAATTGGTGTTGTCCTCAAGGGTGAGTCTTGGTAGAGGGCCATCCTCGAGGTCAAAAATCTCAAATTCAGTAATCAATATCTGCAGGAATTGATTTTGTGCAGAAAACCAATTATGTTGTTCGGCTGCAGGATGGTTTTTCAGTGAACAGAATTGACATTGATATGTAAAAGTTGTTCGGCTGCACACTAGAATTGGCTTTCTGGAATTGCAGTTTTTAGAAATTATTTTTGTAAAAATTTAATCATTGTCCACAAAATCTAAATACTAATAATACTTGAAATGAAAGTACTAATAATCTTAAAGCATCGTCCACAAATAAAAGTTCCGAAATAGCAACAAAACCACATAAATAGTTCATGACTCATAAATAGTAACATTAAACTAGCGATCAAACTGCATTTGCAGCCATGTGCCCTTTAACCCGTCCGGGAGTCTCTTGAATATGTCACGCTTGACACTATCATGACACAGTATATCCATCGCCCTGAGTAAATCTTGAGAAGATAAATCAGTAATCCGAGTAGGTGCGACGTAGATGTCGTCAACATCACCAGCAGTCATGGTCCCCACAGCACCTTGCACGGAGTCAGCCAATTTTTCAATGGCCACTGCTACCGAGTCATTTTGTCCAGCTCTCTTTCTCCTCCTTCTACTGCTCCCTTCTGCATCCACTCTAGCCGTCTCATGTGTATTAGTTGTTTTGTCTGTCATGGACTCTGCATCTATTTCTTTTTCCGTCTCTAATGCGGTGGCAGCATGACTACCAGTTGCTCTGTCAGTCCCACATAACACAGCCAAATCCGACCAATTCACAATAATTTTTTCTCTATAATGTTTCATTGAAGGATGAGCATGTAATAGTAAAATTCAAAAATTATTTTACACTTAAAATAATATCAATTAAATGGGTTTGTAAATATATATATTAATTAAAAATATGTTACCTTCACATAATTTGCCCATACTTCCTCACTGTCCACCTTCACTATGTTCCTTTCCCAATCCCAACCAAACCCGGACGTGTCCAGCATCGCGCTAACCACGACGTAGTACTTGTTCCAAGTCTTTAGACGTGTTGTTAACTTGTCTTTGCTTGTTTCCACGCCACATATTTCTTTTAGTGCCGTAATAGCAGCTGTCAAAGCCACACTCTTCCACCCATTTGAGGTTTTATGACCCAAACTGTGTTGTTCCAACAATGCATTTGACAAAGTTATATCCATTTCAGATGTCCAATGCATGTACGACCGCTCGGTCCTACCACCAACCCTGCTTGAGCTCTTCTCCATAATATATGAACTAATAAAAAATATGAAACATGAATTACATTCATAGGCAAATTAATTACATGAAACATAACACAATTTTTTGGATCATTGAAAAAACATGAAACATGGATTACATTTAATTGTAATAAACAAATAGTACTAAAGTTTGGAATACAAAAAAAAACATCGCAGAGAATACATCCACTGGAAAAAAAATGTTTAATGACGACTCTGGTATTCGTTAAACATATTGATAGCGAGAGTGTCCCTAAAATTTGTCCAATCTTGTGTGGCTTGGATTGGGCTAACAACGTCTACGTAATCATAGAACTCTTCTCCTAGGCTCTGTTGAAGTATTTCCGAATCAACCTCATCCAACAGTTGCGCATCACATTCTAATCTCTTCTCCACTAAAAAATTGGGTAAAATGCAACATGCGTTGATGACCTGTACCTGTCATTCGTCAAAAATGAAACTTAGGTTTCATAATCTCATACTAGTTGTCATTCAACAAATGTGACATCGCAAACCTGAACTTTAATGTTGAAAAATGATGTTTGTCGTAGAATGACCCATCGTTTCTTCAACAGTCCAAAGGTTCTCTCTATAACATTTCTTTCTTTTGCACGTCGCAAGTTAAATAGTTCTTTGTAGTTTGTTGGGTTATTACCCTGATGTGACCACTCATTCAGATGGTAACGCGTCGATCAATATGGGGCAAGAAATCCTGAACCATTCGTATAACCAGCATCTACAAGGTAATACTTTCCTAGGTAGTGAAAAAAATGTTAAATTAATATACATTCATGTCTACATGCTTATTCTTGAAAAAAGAGTTTATTAGTAATTCTACCAGTTGCCACTTCGAAGTGAACGTCTCGCTCTAATGCATCTCGTAGTACTCTAAAATCAGATGTTGAACTTTCCCAGCCAGACAGTACATATAGAAATTTCATGTTGCTGTCACAAACACCAAGTACATTTGTTGTGATAGCTTGTTTCCGATTGCGAAATCTACCTTGATCTTCAACCGGAACGGTTACTTGAATATGTGTTCCATCTAATGCACCAATACAGTCCACAAACCATCTTGAGCTTGGTTCTACTCGAGATTCGGGCAATTTGTTGTAGTCCCTTGAAAGTTTTATAATCCCCCGAAGGACAGTATTGAAGTGTCTGCTAACAGTATCAATGGAACGCATATATATATGTCCAACAACTCGAAACTTTTTGTTGTGCCCTAATATGTATAAAAATAAAGCAACAGCTTCTTTGGTCGAAACAAACTGTGTGTCACATACATAGCCTTTTGCACGTAGAATATTACACAGCTCATTAAACGGTGTTTTACCCATACGTAACTGGTTGAAGCAATCTATTTCTTTTCCAGCATATAAGCGTGTTAATAAAATATTACGGAGGACATCTCTGTCTGCTACATATGTTGGTTGTTTAGGAATCGAATTCAATACAACTACAGCTGCCCCTAGAGTAGCTGCGACTGACGACGATATGATGATATCTCTCCTACGTTTCTTCTGCAACTCACTAGTATTCATTGTACCTAAAGTTAAAACGAAAAAAACAATGAAAAAGGTGGTGTAATAATTGCATTCATGTACAAATCATAAAGGTTGGAAGGAGCAACCCCAAAACATAACAAAAGGAAGATCCAACCTATCTTTATTTTTCCAATTTGTGAAACCAACAAGAGATTAATGTCAAAACCAACTGGCCCTACATGAGAGGTAGTATTTTTGTGGCTGATACTTACATGAGAGCTGAGGAGGTGAGATGGTCAACAACACAATTCATGACATGATATAACAAATAACTTAATTAAAGATCTTAAATTGTAAGCATAAATTCTCGCGGTTGCAAAGGCAGTGATATGAGGTTTATGGCATTAGGTGCATTAAATATAGCAAGGTGATAAGCCGGCTGCACCATTCACGGCAGCCATGTTTCTGGCAGTCTCTACCAGAAAAGCCAACACTTGATTTCAGACAGTTTATGCTAGCTTCGGGGAGAAGCAGCAAAGATAAGAGCAGAAAGTAATTATTCTCTGTAAAAAATCAGAGCATATTCACAACAAAACCAGGGAATGAAAGAAAGCAGCATAGGGTTACTCTCATGAAGAATTCAGACCTTCATCAATTATGTGCAGCTACAAATCTCAGCAGTGCAATTCCATTCAGGTAGAAGATGGACGAGATCAGGGACTTACCAGAGTACCGTAAAAACGCAGATCCGGCGGAGAAAACCTGCAAATCGGCTGCAAAAAAATGCAGACCTGAATGAGGAAGATGAAGAGGAGGTCGAGGAAGAAGAAGGGGGGAGAAAACCTGCAATTCGGCTGCAAAAACCTGCAGATCCGGCGGAGAAAACCTGCAATTTGGCTGCAAAAAAACGCAGATCTGAATGAGGAAGATGAAGAGGAGGTCGAGGAAGAAGGGGGGGTCGGGATCGGGCTCTTACCAGGCGACGAAATCTGGATCGCGAGTAGGGAGAAGGCGGAGGCGGAAGCAATATCGCGATATTGGCCAAAGTGGGGAGAAAACCCGTGGAGGAGGATAAGAAATGTGGCATTAGGTTTTTAGGTTTATATAAAAACCAATGGTTTTGCCCCGGAAAACCAATACCCGACAAATTGGCGCGGGCCGAACAAAAGAATTGGCTTTCTGGAAGTCAATACCAATTCCAGAAAGCCAATTCCAGCGCGCCGAACGGGACCTAAGGGTGATGTCTTCATCTTTGGCATATAGTAGACAATTCTTTGTTTGGACAATTATAGAGGGAGAGTAAGGTAGCTCGTAACAGAAATAGAAATCATGTTCAGTAGAGAATAAGGTACTCTAGGTGTGACAACTGGTGTGGTGGGTTCATCTGGGGTTGGGGAGATGGCAGAGTTGGCGGCAGGTCCAAGGGGTGGTGTTTCCTATTAGTGAGTGCGAGAGGGGGAGCAAAGCGAGGTGATGAGAGTACTGATATGGTGATTCAGGAGTTAGTAATGGGGAGGGATAGTGCCTGAGTGGGCGTAGAACTCTTCTTCAACAAATCTGACTTGCTCCATAGCGCGAGTAAGAGTGTCTGGAATGAGGACGCAAAGACGTGCCCAGGCGTGGGGTTGGATTTTGGTGAGGAAATAGCCCAAATAGTGATCCATCGAGAGATTTGGTACGTGTGTAGGGACCTCAAAGTAGTCTACATAGACGACGATGAACTTTGCTTGGAGAACCATCCCCAGTGTTCACAGGCGTCTATGTTGCACCGACACGGCCACAGGACACGCGATATGACACGACACGCGACTCGTCAATTCTTAAAAAATACCACTCCGACACGCTGAGACACATATATTAAATATTCATTTTTTTAATTATGAAAATTCTAAAATATTTACAAAAAAAAAAAAAAAATTACCAATTAACAAATATTTAAATAAATTAAGTCATACTTAAATTTTACTTCATCAAATATTCAAATACAAAACATAACAAATGATAAAAAAATGATAGAATATTAACGCATTACATAAATAGCGTTCTCATGCAAACTTTTTTCCTCACTTTCAATCTTACTTTTTCTAGAGAAAATATCTACGTCACTAGTAGATCCACTTTCATTATTTGAAATGCTATAAGAGGGTAAAGGCACTTCCAAGACAAATTGTCACTCACCTCACCATGAGTAGCTAGCTTAGGGACACACGTGTCCGATTGAGAGGGACACGCGTGCCCGATTGAGCGGGACACGCGAGTCCCACGAGAGCCAGTATGTCGGATTTCCGACTCGAGTGTCGGACTCTCCGACACCGACACACTGGGCATTTTGAAAGGTCGGTGCTTCATAGCCTATTGGTCTACCCCTCCCTTATTTAAAAAATACAAAATTAACAATTAACAAATATTCAAATAAACTAAGTCATGTTTAAATATTACTCATTAAATATTCAAATGCTTCCCACCTCACCATAAATAGCTAGCTTAGATACACGCGTGTCTGATTGAGCGGGACAAGCGAGTCCCGCGTGAGCCAGCGTGTCGGACTTCCGACATGAGTGTCGAAGAGTGTCGGAGAGTCGGACGAGTGTCGGAGAGTCGGACGAGTGTCAGAGAGTCCGACACTGACACGCTGGGCATTTTGAAGTGTCGGTGCTTCATAGATAGGCGTTGCTGGCATGATGACTTTAATAGCGGCGAATAAGCTCCTCCTTGAACATCATCCATGCTAAGGTCGGGTTGGTTTGACAAGTTTAGCGAAGCTTATGAAGAGCAAAGCCTTCCATGTAGATGGCGAAGAAGGGGACCTTTTGAAGTTCAGGGGTGCCTTGGATTTCAAAAAAGAAAGCTCGACACAAGCAATCCACTTAAGGGGCTGGTTCCATCGAAGACAGAACTGTCAAGACGCCGACACCATGCATGGTGAGCCTCATGAGGGTTGGAGGATGGCAGTCGGAGCATAAATGCAGCTTTTCAACTGAGATTGGTAATGAGGTTGCATGCAGCGACAATGGAAGGTTGGACAACCAACAAGGACATCAATGGTTGATTGTCTGTATTTGTATCAATACTTCAATAGTCCACTCCTCAAAATCATTCTTGTCCTCAAGGATGAGTCTTGGTAGAGGGCCATCCTTGAGGTCAAAAATCTCAAATTCAGCAAGAAAGATATCTTCGTCTTCGGCATATAGTAGACACAATTCTTTATTTGGACAATTATAGAGAGGAGAATAAGGTAGCTTGCAACAAAAATATAGACTATGTTTGGTAGAGAAAAAGGTACTGTAGGTGTGACAACTAGTGTGGTGGGTTCAGCTTGGGTTGGGGAGATGGCAGAGGAGGTGGCGGCAGGTCCAAGGGGTGGTGTTTCCCATCGTTAAGTGTGAGAGGGGGGAGTGAAATGAGGTGATGAGAGTACTGATATGACGATTTAGGGGGTTAGTAGTGGGGACTCGGCACAAGCAATTCACTCAAGGGGTCGGTCTTGTCGAAGACAAAACTGTCAAGACGCAGAAACATTACATGGTGAGCTTCAATGAGGGTTTGGAGGATTGATGCGTCCTGCGACGCATCATAGTCTTTATGTATTTATTTTTGTTTTTTTATTTCATGCACTCAATTATTTCTTTTGTACTTGTTATTTTCCGGCTCATTGACATGACCGACCGTTGGGACTTCAATAAAGAGGTTCGGTATTACTAGTAGTAGAACGATAGCGACAAGCCCAAAATTAATTAAATGAGCATAGATTTCAATTTCAAATTCAAAAATCACATCCCTTAGTGGGAAGGATCATTTAGAGGTAAATGTTTTCAAAAAAAAAATCAAATTTATGAAATTCCATGTGTTGTAAATGGAAGAAAATAATGAGAAATTTAATCTTTTTAAAAGCCCCATTAGTGGAGACAAAAGGGCAGACCGGATAGAACAAAGAACGACTCTTTTTCGTTCTTTGTTCATTGCCAGCGGAAACCCATACTCCAGTTCCGAGCCTTCAACGCCTTCTAGTTCGGCGGCTGTCAACCAAAGGATCGCCGCTCCTTCCCTGTCCCGTTTTCGGTCGAAGCTTCCCAGCCGCTGGACGCACAACGCTCCGACGCCCTTTCCGCAGACGTCAACGACATCGCCATCGCCATCCCTGGAAGCCCGTTGCCAGGCCGTCGTCGACTCCGACACAGGTTTCCGACGGTCTGGAAATCGTCTGTAAGCCGTCGACTTCGACTGATTTATCCGGCCACGGACCTTTTCTCGCAAACCACCGAAGGGTCTTTTCCCGCAGTGCCGACGGATTTTGGACAGGACATTACGGCCTCTTTGTTGTGCTTGGTAAACTCGTTCCCTCTGCATTAGTAAGAAATTATGTTTCACTTAATTAATCCATGAGCTTGCTGTTACGTTCACACTACTAATAATATCATTATTCCATAAGTTATTTGTTCGCGGATTTTTGCTTGTGGTCATGTAGGTTACGTGGAAGGTTTGACTCATTGAACGCGTGAGAGAACCACTCAAGCGAAATTAACGAACCTCTCAAAGCTCAGAGCGACGATGTTGAGATTACGCAAGCGCAAATTTGATTTGGCCGTGATTTCTTTAAAATCAAAATCCTAGATTTCTATTTTTCATTAAAAGTATTTTCTTTTAAAACGAAAATTAATCATTTTCCAAAACCCTAAATTTGAGCTTACATCAAGGATGACAGTCGAAGCAGAAGTGTCTCTTTTCAACCGAGATTGGTTCTGAGGTTGCATGCATCGACGATGGAAGGTGGGGGCAACTAACAAGTACATCGTACACGGCGAGCTGTAGGTCGGACAAGGAATTCTCGCCACGATTCCTGCGACTAGAAAGGGTGAAATCCGTAGAGCTATGTCGTCTTCATGAGTTGCCATGGAGCGTGTGATGGGCATGAACCAAAGGATTGCATCCACGAGAGAAAAAAATGACTCGTATGCTTGACAACCATTGTAGCGGCGGTTTGGAGAATAAGAGTGTTGGAAAAGCTCAAACCTTGTATGTATTGCTTCTATATCAAAATACAAGGAGAGAATACAAATATATAGGGGAGAAAAAGAGAGAAGAAATCCTATACAATCATGTGGGACTAAAAGGAGAAGAAGGAAAAAGGAGAAAACAAGGGCCCAATATGGGCCCATTTACATGGGCTTTTCTAACACTCCCCCGCAAGCTGGAGCGTACAAATTGTATGCACCAAGCTTGGACAAGCACTGATAGAAGAGTGTACTGGGAAGAGCTTTAGTGAGCACATCCGCAACTTGTTCTGTCTCGGGAACATGCTTCAAGTCAATCTTCTTCATTTGAACCTTTTCTCTGATGAAGTGGCAGTCAACTTCAATATGTTTAGTTCTCTCGTGGAATACCGGGTTCTTGGCAATATGTATTGCCGCTTGGCTATCACAAAGGAGAAGAGCTGGGGAAGGAAGTCGTACACCAAGATCGGTAAGAAGACTCTCCAACCATGTTAGTTCAGATACTACAGACGTCATTGTCCGGTATTCAGCCTCAGCAGATGATCGAGCTACAACGGCTTGTTTCTTGCTCCGCCACGTAATCAAGTGTCCTCCAAAATATGTGCAAAACCCACTGGTTGACCGTCGATCATCAAGAGAACCAGCGTAATCAGCATCCGAGTAAGCTATCAATGTAGGAGCTGAAGATGAGGTCTTGTAGACTAATCCTTGACCAGGGGCCGTTTTGAGGTATCTGAGAATGCGTTCAACGGCGTGAAGATGAGATTTTCGGGGAGAATGCATATACTGCCTGACAATACCAACTGCGAAGGATGTGTCCGGTCTAGTTACCGTGAGCTAGATCAATTTTCCAACTAAACGGCGATAGTATTCAGGATTCTCAAGTAAGAGATCTGAGTCGGAAGCTTGAGCACATAACTTGTGATTCACATCCATTGGGGTATTGATCGGCTTACACCCAGAGTAACCTGCATCATGAAGAAGGTCGAGACAATACTTCCGCTGGGAGAGGACGAGACCATCTGGCCGTCTAGCCACCTTAAGGCCCAAAAAATACCGGAGGGGTCCCAGATCCTTTGTTTGAAAAACTGTACCGAGATGTTGTTTGACCTCCTGTATTCCCTGTGAGTCATCGCCCGTAATGATGATGTCATCAACATAAACTAACAAAAGAACCGTCCCCACTGTACGGTGGCGAGTGAACATCGAGAAGTCTGCCATGCTGCGAGAAAAACCAACCTCCCGAAGAGTTTTGCTGAACCTGTCGAACCATGCCCGTGGTGATTGTTTGAGGCCATACAGAGCTTTCTGAAGACGGCAAACCTGAGACTCCCCCGTGGTCTCAACCCCGGGAGGTTGTTGCATATAGACAGTTTCTTGCAAGTCGCCATTCAGAAAGACATTCTTAATATCCAGTTGCAGTAAGGGCCACCGGCGATGGACAACCATCGAGATAAGAACACGAACGGTGTTGAGTTTGGCCACCGGGGAAAAGGTTTCCTTATAGTCCAGCCCGGGTTGTTGGGTGAAGCCTCGGGCGACTAGCCGAGCCTTGAGACGGTCAATCGTCCCATCAGCGACGTGTTTGATGACGAAGACCCACTTACACCGAACCGATTTCTGACCCGGGGGAAGCGGTGCGAGAGTCCAGGTCTGATTGGCCCAAAGGGCAGCCATTCCTCCTCCATGGCAGCCTTCCAGCCGGGATGTTGTAGCGCCTCCGGACACAGTGTTAGGAACCGAAATAGAGGAAAGAGAAGTGACAAAGGTGTGTAGGTGGGGGGAAAGGCGATGCAAGGAGACATAATTCGCCAGAGGATGAGCGGTGGAGGGAGATACCTGATCAGCAGAGCGCGGGGTAGCCGTGGAAGAAGCTGACGGCAGAGGGGCAGCGGAACAGGGGGGAAGGTGGCGAGAGTAAACCTGGATAACGGGCGGCCTGGAGGGAGCAGGTGGAGGGGAGGGAGTAGGTGGAGAGGAAGAAGGACGTAGGGAAACAGGCGCAGTAGTAGGGATGACGGGCCGGAGTAGAGGGAGCGGTGGAGATTGTCGGCGTGGAGGAAGGAGGAGGAGGGGAGAAGAAAGGTTGATCTTCCTAAAAAGTAACATCGGCGGAGACGATGACCTTCCGAGTAACCGGAGAGTAGCATAGGTAACCCTTTTGGGTGCGAGAATAGCCGACAAAAATGGATTTGGCGGCCCGGGGATCCAAATTATCTGAGGAGGGACCCAAGAGGTGAACAAAACAGGTACAACCAAAGACCCGTGGTGTAAGAGGGAAAGCCGGAGTGGAGGGGAAGAGGAGACTGAAGGGGGTGGCAAAGTTGAGAACCGAGGAAGGGAGGCAGTTGATGAGGAAGCAGGCAGTGGAAACCGCAAAGTTCCAGTAATGTTTTGGAACTTGCATTTGGATCATGAGAGAGCGGGCAACGTCGAGTAGGTGACGGTTCTTCCGTTCGGCAACCCCATTTTGTTGGGGGGTATAGGGACAAGAGGTGTGATGAAGAATACCAAATTCAGCACAGAGGGTGGTGAATTCATGACCGGTGTATTCGCGAGCGTTATCAGTGCGCACGATTTTAATAGTTGTGGAGAATTGCGTGCGAGTTTCTTGGATGAAGGCGCGAAATATGCGAGGGAGCTCGGAGCGGTCACGAAGGAGGTAAAGTCATATGGTGCGAGAGTAATCATCAATGAATGTGATAAAATAACGGTAACCAGAGATACTGGTAACTTTAAAAGGACCCCAGATATCGGAATGGAGTAAATCAAATGGAGCAGCGCTCCGAGTACAATGAGCAGGAAAAGAAGTACGCGACTGTTTGCCGTAAATACAAGAATCACAGTGAAAAACAGGTAAAGATACATCAGGCAAGGCCTTTCGGAGAACAGGAAGAGGGGCATGCCCAAGACGACGATGCCAGTCCACAGCGGAGACAGAGGAGAGAATAGTCGGAGAGGTATCCAGAAGGTAGAGCCCGTTCTGCAGTCGTCCTCTACCAATGGTAGTCCGCGTCTGCCGATCCTGTATCAAAAAAAAGAGGGAGTAAATGTGACGGAACAATCCATATCATGAGTGAGGCGGCCAACAGAAAGTAAGTTAAACGGAGAGCTCGAAACATAAAGAGCCGAGCGAAAGAGAGGGAGGGGGCAAGAGAGATGTCGGCACAGCCGGAGACCGGAGCAGTCGCACCATTAGCGACTGTGATATATTTCGGATGAGGAGTATCCGAGTACTGGAGAGGCCGCAGCGAGGTGATGTGATGAGTAGCTCCGGAGTCCAAGATCCAATGCGGACCGGAGGAAAGACAAGTAATACCTGTAGTAGAGGTGGAGGCAACAGAGGCAGTTGGAGGGCTAAGAAGTCCCTGGAGTTGCTGGAGCTGGAGGCGAACAGACGCAAGGTCGGTACCAGTGGAGGAGGAGCCATCAGCAGCAGCCACAGTGGGGCGAGGAGGATAGCCATGTTTCTTGTAGCAAACAGCATCCGTGTGGCCATCCCGGCCGCAGTAGGAGCACTTGGAGCGAGCCCGACCCCCACGTCCCCTTCCGCGAGAGCCGGAACGGCCACCGCGAGCAGAAGGCGGTTGGGGAAGTAAGGGGGAAGGGCCTGCTGAAGGAGAGCCGGAGAGGAGGGTGTCGGAGGATCCAGAGGTGGTGAAACGCGAAGGAGCATAGAGCAGACATCAGAGATAGAGGGAGTAGAAGCCGAAGCCAATACTTGAGCCCGAATGCTCTGAAGGTGAGGTGGGACCCGAGCCATCATCATGGCAATGCAGACGGCCTCCTTTTGCGCGCGCTGAGCAGCAAGATCGGTGGTAGAAGGCTGATGCTGGATCCAGGCCTCGGCCAGAGTTTTGGCCCGAGCAACAAAAGAGGTCATGTCAGCCGCCCCACCAACATCAAGAGACTGAAGGTCTGTAATAATGTCATAGAGGTGTTGAAGACTATCCTTTCCAGAGTATAAGGAGTGAAGCTCCTCCCACATGGCTTTGGCGGTCTCATGGTACATGACCATTTGGTATGACTCACCCTCTAGAGAATTAAGGAGCCATGTTTGAACTCGGCCGTCATTGCGCAGCCACTCCTCCGTATTGGGAACAGGAGGAGCGTTAGTAAGGTGAAGCACAAGGCCCTTGACCTGAAGAACACGCCGAACAGAGTGGACCCATGGAACAAAGGTTTTCTTCCCAGATAAGGATACAGTGGTGATTCGCAACTCATCTCGAAGATCTGGAAGAGAGGCCGGGCGGTCAGCAGGAGGAGTAACCGCCTGTCCAGTAGAGTCAACGGAGGAGCCCATGGAGCCGGGGAAGACCGCTGCGAATTGGAGGGGCAGAGACCGCGCGAGAAAGAGAATTAGAAGAAGAAGTTGTCGCGGTGAGAATCAAACCGCGCGACCAGCAGAAGAGAGACCGCGAGTAGGAACTCGAGCGGCTAGAGGAGAGAGGCCGCGAGTAGGAACTCGAGCGGCTAGGAGAGAGGCCGCGAGTAGGAACTCGAGCGGCTAGAGGAGAGAGGCCGCGAGTAGGAACTCGAGCGGCTAGAGGAGAGAGGCCGCGAGTAGGAAGTCGAGCGGCTAGAGGAGAGAGGCCGCGAGTAGGAACTCGAGAGGCTAGAGGAGAGAGGCCGCGAGTAGGAACTCGAGCGGCTAGAGTAGAGAGGCCGCGAGTAGGAACTCGAGCGGCTAGAGGAGAGAGGCCACGAGTAGACAAACCGCAAGCGGCACGCAGACAAACCGCAAGCGGTTAGAAGCAGAGAGAAGTGGGTCCCACGGGAGAGAGTAGAAGCCATGAGAAGTGGGTCCCACCGGAGAGAGTCAGCGGCTTAACAAGGGAGAAGCCGTTGAGAGAAGAGATGGGTAGAAACAGGCCGCTACCCGGGCGAGTAGAGGAGCAAGCCGCAGAGGGAGAGCGGATAGGCTAAGAAGCAAAGTCGGGCGGTTAGAAAAGGGGAAACCGCGAGGTCGGAGAACCTGGCTCTGATACCATGTTGGAAAAGCTCAAAGCTTGTATGTATTGCTTCTATATCAAAATACAAGGAGAGAATACAAATATATAGGGGAGAAAAGGAGAGAAGAAATCCTATACAATGATGTGAGACTAAAAGGAGAAGAAGGAAAAAGGAGAAAACAAGGGCCCAATATGGGCCCATTTACATGGGCTTTTCTAACAAAGAGAATTGGGTGTGGAAAGGTGTTAGGTGGTAGATGGCGTCCGGAAAAACTATTGTAGGGTCATACGATATCTGACTAGTGTTGAGGGGAAGAAGCAAGACAGAAGAATGTGGAGGTAATCCGAAGCATGTGTGGGGAACAAAAATAGATCTAATCCCAGTGACAGATGCTGGCAACTTCATAGTTGTGATGCACACAGAGCTGCAAAAGTAGAGACATGAAAGTTGGAAGGAATTGTGTAGGAACAGAGAGAAGGTGCGTGAGTGTTGATGCAAGGTCTCACATGATAAGGTGTCAAAGCCAGGGAGTCGTCTAAGTGCAGTGAACACCGCCGCGACGTGGAATCGAGCCCGTGCATGCACCAAATAGAATCGAGGGTAATCTGATCGATATGGGAATCACAGAAGCAGGCGTGTGGTAGAGGAATCTGATTGACATTCTTGAGCGCAATCCGATTGTTGTTGAAGTGGGAGAGTAGTCTCATCGTGTATGAAGTAGGAGCAAGTGCGTGGAATGGAAAACACTAGTGTGTTCTTGATAAAACCCTAAATAATGTGAAGGCAGGACGTCAGCCAAGATGGGCGCGTTAGACAAATTGATAGCAATTAAAGAATATAATACTGCTCATATATAGAAAATCGAAGTAAAACATCGAGAGGTATTCTCACGCCAAACACTTGGGTTAATTCCTTCCTAAAGATCCCTTTCAATGAGAGTTACAAGGCTACTTGACATAACTCCTTGAGACTCTACTCTCCCTTGTATAAGGGAGGACTCGCCACAATTACCAAAATGCTCTCTGGAGGGTGAGATACATTAGACGCAATATTAACGAAGGATGACCGCCGTTTCATATCAATATTTGCTTTACCTACTTCTGCAACTACATTTAGTGATTCTTGGCATGCTAGATTAAGGCTCTGTTTGGAGACAGCTCTGGCGGATTGAAAAGCTACTGTTCGGATAGAGCTGTTTTAAAATAGATCTCTGGGGAGCAGTTTTGAAAAGCTGCAGAGTGTTTGAGTGTTCTGTGCAGAAGTGCGCTCGGAATCGCCGAAGGAAGGACGTCGGGGGCTCGGAATCGCCGGAGGAAGGCCGTCCGGGGCTCGGAATCGCCGGAGGAAGGTCGTCCGGCCTCTAAGCATGTTCCAACTGAAGAAACCATTAGATTTCCAAAACCTGTGAGAGAGAAAGCTATTTTGCAGGAGCAGAAGCTGGGGGGGGGGGGGGGGGAGATTTCTGAAAAGCTGCAAAACAGCTCCAGATTTTTGAAAAGCTCTTCACAAGGAGCTGTCCCAAACACATATAAAGCAGCTCTGGCGGCTGGAATAGAGATTTTCCAGCCGCCAGAGCTGCGCCAAACAGACCCTAAGTAATGTAAATTTAAAATAAATGAAAAGAACGACTTATTTAAATATATTATAACAAAGACTTCTATTAATCCTAATTCCAAATGTAAAATATATGTTCAAGCTAAATTTGCTAGAAAATCTATCAAATTACATGACTACTCCGATTACAGACAGTACTAAACGAGACGCGATGCTGTTTACCAAAGATACATGACTCACAAGTAAACTCATGTAAGGAGAACTCTGGAAGAGCTTGCTTGGGAATCGGGAGGGGAGCATGTCCAAGACGACGATGCCACTCTACAGAGGAGACAACAGAGAGGGTAGAAGGAGGGACATCAAGAAGATAGAGCCCATGCGACAGCCGTCCGCTAGCAATAATATTCCGCGTTCGTCAATCCTACACAACAAAAGAAGATGCTGAGAAAGTAACATGACAATCAAGGTCATGTGTAAGTCGGCTAATAGAAAGTAAGTTGAACGGGGAGCACGGAACATGAAGAACCGAGGTTAGTGAGAGGTTGGGTGTGAGATGGATATCAGTAGCTCCGGAGACAGGGGTGGAGTCACCAGTGGCGACAGTGATGAACTTGGGATGAGGGGAGTACAAGTATTTCGGCGGCTTCTGGCAGGTAATATGGTGGGTGACACCAGAATCCACAATTCAGTGGGAACCCCGAGACAAACAGGTTATACCTTCATTAGCGATGGAGGTCACGGAACCTGATGAGCGAGCAATCACTCCTTGGAGTTGCTGAAGCTGGGTGCGGAGAGCATCAATATCAGAGTGCGCATTTGAAGGAGTCGAGGTAGAAGCCATGGGCATAGACTCAGCCTTTGAAGCAGCAGCAAGATGGAGTGGCAGGCCATGCTTCCGATAGCAGGTAGCCTCCAGATGATTTTCTCGACCACAAAAGGTGCATTTTCCAGTACGTCCTCGTCCCCGAGACGAATTGCGACCCCCACGGGTCGAGGTACCACGAGTGGAGGAATGTTGTGAAGGTAGCTGCAGAAGAGCTGGAGAGGGAGGCAAAGGAGCCTCGGGAGGCGGAGTGACTCTCAGAAGCATGGAGCACAAATCAGAGAGAGAGGGAGTAGTGGCAGATGAGAGTATCTGAACACGAACACTATGCAGATGCGGAGTAACCCGTGCCATCATCATGGCAATCCCGATAGCTTCTTTTTGTGCCCGTTGGGCAACCAGATCAGTAGTAGGAGGCTGATGTTGAATCTGCGCCTCAACAAGTGTCTTGGCCTTAACAACGAAGGACGTCATATCTCCAGGTATCTCGGGATCAAGGGATTGAAGATCGGTAATGATGTCAAACAGATGCTGCAGACTGTTTTGACCGGAATAGAATGACTGAATTTCCTCCCACATGGACTTTACCGTGTCATGATACATGGCCATCCTGTAGAGCTCGGTATCCATAGAGTTGAGGAGCCAGGATTGCACACGGCCATCATCACGAAGCCACTCGTCTGTGGGAATGGTAGGAGTGGCCCTGGTCAGGTGATGAAGAAGTCCTTTCGTCTGGAGAATCCGACGAACAGAGTGGACCCATTCCACAAAGTTTCGTTTACCCGTGAGAGAGATAGTAGTAATCATGAGTTCATCCCGTAGTTCAGTAGCAGACGGAGCAGTCTGAGGTGGCAGAGAAGAGGTACCAGCGGACTCACCAGAGACAGCAGGAGTAGCCATGAGGCAACCTGAAGACCAAACCGCAGCGGAACAACAGTCCGCGAGCAATAATAGCGGCTAGACAGCCGAAGCGGCTAGAACACCAGCGAGCAGGGAGAAACCGCAGCGGTAAGAACAGGCCGCGTGCGACTAGGAGGCCGCGCGATAAGAAGGAACCCGTAAGCAGAACCAGTTGAAGCGTAACTGAAGAGAGGCCGCACAGTCTCGGTGGCAACACACCAGCGGCAAGAGGCCGCGACCAAGTGCGGATACCGCAGCGGGTAGAGAGACCGCAACAGTTAAGGGAGACAACTCGCAACCACAGAGCAGGGTGGAGAAGAGAAACCGCACGGTCTGGGCGTCAAAACACCAGCAGTCAGAGGCCGTGACCAAAATGCGGGGCCCGCTGCGGGTAGAGAGGCCGCAGCGGTAAGATAGGCCTATGCAGGGGTGCGGAGAACGCAGCGGGGTGGAAGACCGCAGCGGCTAAAGAGCGGAGACCGCGGCGGGTAGGTAGGCACTGAATTCGCCGCGACTAGACAAGCAGCAGCGAGAAGAAAAAAAACAAACCGCGACGGTCAGAAACGGCCGTGTGAGAAAGGAAGTCGTCGGCGACTGGAGAAGCAGTAGCGGGAAGACGACTAAAGAGCAGAGACCGCACGGTCTCGGTGCGAACACCAGCGGCAAAAAGTTACCGCGACCAATGTGCGGTAGAGGAGGTCGCCGAAGTGAGTAGAGAGAAGAAGGTCGCTCGGAAAGGGGGGCAGAGACCGCAACGAACAGGTGGGGGGCACTAGTGCAAGAGATTATAAAAAGGAAGGGAAGGGGGGTGGAACCACGAGAGAGCGAGAGAGAGATCAAGACGGGGGGTGGGGGCGGTTAGAAAACTGCTAACCGCACAAGCAACGGTGGTAGCAGCGGTTAGAAGGAGAGAACAACGGTGAGAAGTTGGGCACCAGACCGCCCGGTTAGCAAGCAGGCCATGCGGACAGAAAGGGATAGGCCGGATCGTATCCCTCTGATACCATGTAGAAAAAGGAGAGTAATGAAACTTGTGGGTAGTATTTCTTCTATAAACATCAAGTATGAATACAAATATATAGGAAGAGAAGAAGAAAGAAATCTCAAAACAACAATGTGGGACAAAACCTAAGACTACTTGGGCTCATAAATGGGCTACAATTACAATGAGCTTTTACATATTATTTCACTATCTTCTAACAGAGTTTACTCATCCGAGTCGCCCTCATCCCAAACACTCCCCCTCACATGGAACACACGTGCATGCATGCAGACACAAACACAAAGCAAGCACGAAAAAATAAAGACACATAACTTTTAGAAAACAATCTTGTAAAGACCTATTTAGTGACCCATTATAGGCATTCTTCTTTCTCATGTAATAGTCCCACATCTTGAAATAAGGATTTTTCTCTCTCCCTATATATTTGTACTCACACTTGTAATTTGACATTCAAAAAGTATATGTAAGATTTACTCCATTCTTCTACAGTAACAAACAAAACTACCATAAAACATCATCAAGTCTATAACACCCAGGAAGCGGAAGAATCCCTTGGAATCAGATGCCAACAAGCTAGAAAGAAGACTGCCGCTGGAATTTGGCAAAGCATGATTGGCAGTTGTTGGTGGCGTTTGGCTCGGGAGCAGCGGATGGAGTGTCCAGAACAACCGCAGAGAATAGCCCATAAAGCAGAGGAAGCTCTGGATCAGCATCATAAGTCAACAGAAGAAGAAGCGGGTGGGATGAACAGGCAAATCCATGGCGGCAGAGAAGCAGTTACATGACCTTTACTGAACTGTCCATAGAAGACGGGAGATGGGATCGACGAGGAAGCAACGGGAAACGTCAACAATTTCGTCGAAGTTGTCGGTTGAGGAGCGACGCAGATCAACAGAGCAGCTCACGCAGGGAGGCGGACTGGAGCAGAATGGATAGATGATGTCCAGCAGAAGACGCGGCCAAATCGTCGGGAAGAAGACGCAAAACAACGGAGCCCGCTGCCGAAGAATTGGCTGCGTCTTCCGCCGAACATTATCGATCCATTCTGCTTTAGGCTCTATTTGAGTAATCGGTGTCGGTTTAAAAGGGAGCAGTTTTAAAACTGAGAAATGAGGTTTTAAAACTGTATTTTCAAAACTGAGAATAGTGTTTGGGTAACTTCTCTTTGTAGTCCGTAGTCCATTTCAAAACGTATTTATTATTTTCAAGCATTAAAAACTTCCTATTAAAATTTTCAATTAAATTATTTATAAGGAAATTTTGTAATGATAAAATTTTTAAGTATCACGGACTGGAAAAATTTATCATTAAGAAATTTTATTATAAGGAAAATTTTACATTACTATTCATCATCTTCACGCTTCACGGTAGGGAAAAATTTTCCTTATAACTTTAAATGGTCTGGGAGTTCCACACCAGCTGATGAGACAGCCTCCAAGCTCCTTCCACCGGCGATAGAAGTTCGGAAGAGGTCACATATGTCGGTTTTTCTTGTTGCAGGCCATGATCCGAGAGTTCCGCGAACTTTAGAAGAGGGATAGTGAGTGAAAACGGCGAACGGTGGGAGCGGCTGGTGCTCAATCCGCCAGCCTCAAAACGACAGGTTTGAGTCTTTTCAGAACGGTCTTTAGAAAACGGGCCTTCCCAAACACCTCTCCGGCCTCCGACATAATTTTAAACGAGCCAAAACGGTGCCAGACTGGTTTCTCAAACACAGCGTTAGTCTGCCTCTCTACGTGAGCTACTCGGCTGATCTGCGTCGCTCCTCAACCGACGAATTCATCGATATTGTTGACGTTTCCCGCTGCTGCGTCGTCGATCCCATCTCCTGCCTTCTATGGATGGTCCAGTAAAGGTCATGTCACTGCTTCTCTGCCGCCATGGATCTGCCTGTTCATCCCGCCTTGGTTCTTTTTCTGCCGACGCATGATGCTGATCTGGAGCCTCCTCTCCTCTATGGGCTATTCTATGTCGTTGTTTTGGACACTCCATCCGCTTCTCCGGATCCAGATGCCTCCAGCAGCTGCCAATCATGCTTTGCCAAATTCCAGCGGCAGTCTTCCTTCCAGCTTGATGAGCATTTGATTACAACGACTTCTTCCTCTTTTTGGGTGCTATGGACTTGATGTTTTGTGGTAGTATTTTTTTTGTTTATTATGTATCTTTATTTCTTCGTGCTTGCTTTGTGACTGCGTCTGCCTGCATGCACGTGTGTTCCACATGAGAGGGAATGTTTGGGATGAGGGTGACTCAGATGATATTTCCCGACTTTCGCCTTCGTTCCACACGGCCTCTAGGCTTATGTCCTATGTTATTTGTGTCTCCCCATATTTCTTTCATTTGGTCGTGTGTTGGGACGCAGTGTTGGTGTTCTAATCTCAGCGGGTTGTGTCGCGTGAGACTGTGTTGTGCGGGACTGTGTCGTGTGGGACCGCCCTTTGTGTTGATTATCCCCGACGCATTATCCTGGTTTCCCTTTTGATGATGTGTTCCACATCTTTCGTTCTCTTTCGCATGTTGTGTGTAGGTGATCTTGGTTGATCGATTTCAAGCAAGTCCACATCGTGTGTGGGTCTTGCCACATGTGTGTGTCAACGTCGCGTGTGGCTATTTTTCCGGCTAGATTCCCTGGTTTGGAATTTCCCCTGGTGGCTCCTCTGATGTTTTGTCCCGTGTGTGGGTCTTGCCACATGTGTGGGTCAACGTCGTGTGTGGCTATTTTCCCGACTAGATTCCCTGGTTTGGAATTTCCCTTGGTACCTCCATTGCCGTTTTTTGATTTGTCCAAGCTTAAGGTTCCCCCTTCAGCTTGAGGGGAGTGTTGTAGTTTATGCATTAAGTGGTTTTATATTTCGGTCTATGTATTGGAGTCCTCTAGGTTTGTGTCCATGTGTTTAGTTCCACATTGTTTATCGGTGTTTTGAGTCTTGTTGTAATCCTATAAATTTCGCCTATGTGGATGAATGAAATTGCACTTGCTATTTTCCTTCTCTTACTATTCAACAAGATGTATGTGATACGTCATGTGTTTATGAAAATTAAAAATATATAATTAGTCGGTGAGGTGCGGTTTTTGCGGTTTCAAAGATCTGAAAACCGCACCGCACTCGGTTGTAAAAGTTCAAAATCGCACCACACCGAAACTACGCGGTGCGGTTTAAAAATCGGCGCGGTTTGTGCAGTTTTGCATGCTCACCCCTAATTTTGGCAAAGCATTGATAAAGTCGAGTGTTACTGACTCCCTAGAATACTCTGCTATGGGCAATGGTTCCAAGAGTCCAGCGAGTTGTTTGTTGCCCACCTTGTCCTGCTGACAAACAATACAAGTCTTCACATATAGTTCGGCGTCATCTCTCATACGTGGCCAGAAATAAGAATCCTCCATCAAAGTCAGGGTACGTTTCTACCACAGATGTCCAACCCATTTTGTATCATAGCATTCTTTAATTAGATCCCTCCATAGGCTTCCCCATTTTGGAATATATAGCCGCCTTTGGTGTAGAGTAGCCCACCCTCTACCTAGAATCTCTTGGCTCGGTCCTCCTTGGTTAACTGAATGAGTTGTATCATAAGAGGATCCTCACTCAACTCATGCCTTATATGGTCAAGCAACCCCCCTTTAGCCATGGATATAGCGGCTTGCTCAGTGATGCAGGGTAGACTGTGTAACCTGGGTATGTCGACGCTATTGCAACCCTAGGTGAAACTGCAAGACGAACTCAACGACTTTAACCGAAATGATGCATGTGCAATTTTCATTTAATCCAGAAATAAAACTTTGCAATGATGATTTTATAAGTAAAGCAAATTTACATAAGAAGATTTATAATTTTCTAGCGTACAAGCAAATCATGCTAACTTTAGCATAAAATGCTTTTACTACAATTTTCACAATTGGGCTTAATAGAACAAAGGAAAATAAAGAACAATTACACTAATGCATCAAAATACCCAAACACGTATGAAATGTTTTCCCAATATTCAATAATAAAGTAAATAAATCACAATACTATGATACTTACGAACAACGAGATCCGGCGGCAGTTGTAAGGCTCGAACTAGAAAAGTAATGTATAAAATAAAATATTTTAATATAAAAAAGAATAAAACAAATTCTCCTACGATGAAAAACAAATTTCAATGTCGATTCGACATCGCACGTTTTATTTTGAAGTTCACGATTTCCAGTAATTTTGCGACGATCTTTGCTTGTTGAATTCGTTTCTTAATTGTTTACATATAATATTAATTTGTGATGCATTAATGGAGGAGACTTATGTTGACTGGACTTGGATTAATATGGATTCATGTGGAAGGCCGAATTTAATTTATTTGGTATTGGCTGCTTGGCGTTCCTAGTGGGCCGACTGGTTGCTTTAGCTGAATTGATTTGGATATTGGATTATATTATCATTAAGCTGGCTGGATTAAGCTAAAGCTGATTTGATGATGACTTAGCTTTAGCTTATGGTCCCTAATCTAATAGTTGTTATGTTAATTGGAAGCTTATTGAGAGGCAGTGACTGTTGGCTCTATACTTATCCCGATACCTGCTCTCTCTCTCAATACTTGTCTCGCCTCTGAAGCTCTTGTCGAGCAGGGAAGCTCTAGGGCTTGGCCGCACCTCCTCATCCAGCTCCTGTCCTCGATTTTGGGAAAGACTGAGAAGGATGCCTTCTTCTTATGCCTCTGCTGCATTTCCCTTGCGGTTTTGCTGTGTTTGGCCGACAGCTGTGGGTGATTTTTCTCCACTATGAGTTCCTCCTTTCTCTTTATTTCCCTCTCTTCTTATCAGAACGGCTGAAGTAGAGTTTTAATTGCTGAAATCTAGCTCTTAGTTGCTGAAATTGAGAATATCAGGATATTGGGTTTTCAGCTTTAGGGGATTTTGATGATCTTCCCTTGATTCCTGATTTGGGCACTTCTTGTGGCCGGCTACTGTGTTGTTTTTGTGACTACTAGCTCATCATATTGTGGGTTGGTTGTGCAAATATAGGTGTGACTTGATTTTGTGATTCTAATTCTTGATGGGGGAAAATTGATAGCTGCTCTGATGTTTCCTTGTATGGGCCGACTGTTTTCCTTGGGTATTGGACTGCTATTGTTGGCTACCTTTGGTGTTGCTGTTGGCTGTCATTTGGGGTGCTGCTGATGGTTATTGTTGGCTCTTGAGTGTAGTGGTTGGTTACCCATATGCTGACATTTGTTGGCTGCCGTTAGTGAATCTTGTGGGTGATTCTAAGTGGCTGAAATCTGAAATTGCCTTCTTGTTTTGAGTCATCTAAGTCATTCCTTCCCTATGCAACTCTTATAGGTCGTAGTTGTGGACATCTTAGGAATCCACTCGTAGCTATTTAACAGCGCAACCCTAAAGTAAATGATTTTTTTTGTATAATTACTTCACTCTGAGCTACTTCCTTGCATGCACACTAAATAAGAATTGAATTGAATTGAAGAAATTCGAAAATTTGAAATCACTACAAATGTGAAATTGCTAAAACACAAAATAAATATCAGCAAACGATAGAAACACTGAAGAGAAATTTATAAAATTATTTCTGATATTTGAAAATGAATATGAAAAGAATAAGAAACTGAGTGTGCCAACGTGTAGAAATGTTAAGGGTTGACCTCATAGGGGGGTAGAACTGCAGTCTGGTCGGTTCGGATGTTTGGCCATTGTTGAAAGGGGTAAATTGTTGAGGCTGAGAATCGAACCCGGAACCTCCTTTATGAAGGCCTTGAGAGAGCTCCTGATACCCAACTGAGTTGCAGCTCAATTGGGTATCAAGAGCTCTCTCAAGGCCTTGATAAAAGAGGTTTCGGGTTCGATTTCGGGCCTCAACAACCTACCCCTTTCAACAGTGGTCAAAATCCGGATGAGGGTTAGCCCGTGGGTGATTTGGTTGGGATGCTTGGACTGCAGCTCAGTTGGGTATCAAGAGCTCTCTCAAGGCCTTGATAAAGGTATTGACGTATTTTCTGGTTTATTAACATATTTTTTGAAATGGAGTTTAGTCTCACATTGCGGGCTACCTTTATTTGTATTCAGATCTCCTATTTATATCCCCCGACAGTGGAAGAATAAATCGATCTAATTTTTCTCCCATTCAATTTAATATCAGAGCATTTCCTCTATCTCGATCTCGATCCCTAATCTCCGAACCCGCATCCCGCATCGCTGAACCCGCATCCCGCATCGCCCACCTGCGGCGTCTCCCGCGTGACCGATCCCGCGTCTTCCTCCACCATGTCGATGTGAGTCCGCCGCTTCTCCCGCCTCTCCATCGCTTCTCCCGCTTCTCCCGCATCTCCTGCATCGCCGATCCCGCTCCTCCCGCGCCGCTCTGCCAGTCTGCCCGCCCTCCTCCCGTGTGCTCCCTTCTTCGCCGATCCCACAGTTTCTCCGAGGGCTTTTTCTGTCGGTTGTGCTTGGTGTTTCCCCGCTCGTTTCCCCTTTCTTTTATTCTCATGACCTAAATCTGTGATCTACAGTCTTTCCTTTTTTTGGGACGGGATTTCTTTCTTGTGTTTGAGAGTTTCTTGGCCTTTTCTCCCTCGGTGTTTTCCATTTTTTTGGGAAGTTCTCTTATTCTCATCCCATGGATTCCTCACCCCTTGTTTCGACTGATGACTTTGCTCGGTGCATCACCACCACCCTTCTCAATGGAAAGAATTTTATCGCTTGGTCCAACTCCATGCGTGTCCATCTTGCAGGACATGACAAGCTAGATTGCCTTGAACCGAATGGTGTTCCCCGTCCTTTCGATGAAAAGGCTATCCGTCCATGGCGCACGAAAAATTTCAAGATTCTCGGGTGGCTTCAATGCTCCATGGAGCCCCGCATTTACGAGCAATTCATGTGTTTTGATTTTGTGTCATCGCTTTGGGCTGCCTTGATCCATACCAACTGTCACACACGCGTTGATACACGAATTTACTCTGTCTTCGAAGAGATTTCTACTGCTTGTCAGGGGGATCATTCAGTGCACGAGTATTTTACCTTTCTCTCTGAGCGATTCCAGGAGCTCTCTGACCTCGAGCCACTTAGTGCTTTTCCACATCCAGAGGATCTGCTTGTTGCCAAGCGAAGGCAGGAGAAGCAGGAGACCTACCAGTTCTTAATGGGGTTACGACCCATCTTGGGAAAACCGGGGAAGAAAGAATCCCACATCCCGATAGTGGAAGAATGCAGTCGGTGCACTCCAACCAAATCTCTCCCTTGGGAAAATCCCGGGAAGGTTGTTGAGGCTCGGGCTCGATCCCGGGATCTCCTTTATCAAGCTTCTTCATGAAATCCTAATACCCAACTGAGATGTATTTTCTGGTTTATTAACATATTTTTTGGAATGGGTTTAGTCCCACATTGCGGGTTATCTAACTGAAAGTACTTTTATTTGTATTCATTATGATCTCCTATTTATATCCCCCGATAGTGGAAGAATAAATCGATCTAATTTTTCTTCCATTCAATTAAAAGAGGTTCTGCGTTCGATTCCCGGCCTCAACAACCTACCGGCTACCCCTTTAAACAATCTTAATCAGATGACTAATTTCTCAACATCACATGCTTAACCAAAACACAAATATCTCATATAAACTCTCTAAATGTCAATAGGTATGTTATCTAACTGAAAGATAACTACTTTCTTATCATTATGCAATTTTATCTTCGTCCAAATAGAAAGAGCAGTTCCACTTCGACTTTTTGGACTGCGGCGCAAAACGAGCTATTATAAACATTTCTTATGCTCTTCCAAATATTTTCCTCCTAAATAATTTCTCACAATAAAATTTCATATTCCCCAGATGACTTTATCCAATGATTTTCAAATAACAGAGACTAATTTCTCAACATCACATTTTATCTTTCCCCGATTAATTGATTTTTATAAAGTTTCTACAGAATGCAAACTCAAAATAGATAACTACTTTCATACAAGAATGTGTTCAATTTTATGGATCCAAATAGAAAGAGCACTCAAAGCTCTAACATGTTGTGTATCAAGGTGCGGCGCAAAACGAGAACAAAATTTTGGTAATTACATCTCCATTGAGCAATGCAAGAACCAGATACTTCCTGAGCGATCGAGAAGAAAGAAACAATGATATAATGTTAATGCATAATTGTAAGGTTGCTTCCTTGAGTAATATGGATGTGAATGTAGAATGTTCCTAGCCCTCTCCTTTCTCAAGCAATATTTATGCTCACTGTTTAGATTTCCCTTGGATATGATTATTTTAAATGTGGAGCTAGCAGCCAGATGAATTACGAGAAGAAAGAAACATACATAATTGTAAGGTTGCTTCCTGATTTGATAATTATGAATATAATCGAGTTTTTCACACTCCAACCTCAAGCTAGTTAATAAACTCACTTTAAATAATTCCAGCTTGGATACTGTGTTTTGTTTGCTCAATCGAAGAACACCCAATATTGATTGAAGATTTAATATCTTAATATAATATAATTGGTCCATCTCATTGTATCTTTAAAACTTCTAAAGTGATCTTCAATCATACAAACTCACATATTCATGAGGATGATTAATCAACTATCCTACTTATAAATAAGTACAACAACATCAATTCACTGTGACTTACCCAAGTTTGATATTAACTGATAGGTTAAGCGCAATATTGATTGAAGATTTATTATCTTAATATAATATAATTGGTCCATCTCATTGTATCTTTAAAACTTTGTTTTTTTAAGAAAATAAATTACATATTTTTTGGTTGGAGATAAAGACCTTTCTCCTAGAGTGCGTAACCTCAAGCCCTTGAAATTACTTCAATTTTCTCATTGCTTTAATATCAAATTTATTTCAGCTTACATTGCTTCAAGTTTTTTTAAGAAAATAAATTACATATTTTTTGGTTGGAGATGCATCTCCTTTTCATCGTTCCCAAATCAAGCCCTTGAAATTACTTCAATTTTCTCATTCGTTCACATACATTGGTAGACATTGAACAATAACTTTCAAGGGATCTCCTTTCTCTTAACAAGGGGTTCCCAAATCTCCTTGGCTTTCATCAATATCACAAAAAATTATGATTATACACTAGAAGAACAATAACTTCCAATGGATTTGAATGCTTAACAAGGGGTTATCTCCTTGGCTTTATCAATATCAAAAAATTATGATTACTTACAAAGATTCCAAACCATTTTCATGCCTCTATGGCTTTCCTAAAGTTTGTACCTGAATTCAAAACTCCTTGACTCCAAACCTATGCCTCTACTCCTTCAAAGCTTCCATAAACAAGGCAGTTCAAAGCTAAGAAGCTTGAAACGGATACGCTAACTCCTTCAAATAGAGCCGTACCCGTACCGGGTACGTTCAAAGCTAAGAAGCGGTACGGATACGCCAAACGCGTACCGAACGGCTCGATTCGCTGTTAGGGCGATTCCGGCGGTTCTACGGCTCGACTTTTATTCCTGTTTTAGGGCGATTCGCGGTTCTAGGACAAGGTGCTCCGTCTCCCGTCGCAGCAGGTGCTCCGTCTCCCGTCGCAGGTGCTCCGTCTCCCGTCGCAGCAGGTGCTCCGTCTCCAGTCGCAGCAGGTGCTCCGTCTCCAGTCGCAGCAGGTGCTCCGTCTCCAGTCGCAGCAGGTGCTCCGTCTCCAGTCGCAGCAGGTGCTCTGTCTCCCGTCAGCAGGTGCTCTGTCTCCCGTCGCAGCAGGTGCTCCGTCTCCCGTCGCAGCAGGTGCTCCGTCTCCCGTCGCAGCAGGTGTAGCTTCTTCTTCTTCCGTCTCCCGTCGCAGCAGGTAGCTTCTTCTTCTTCTTCATTGCTGGATTTATTCATTTGTGATGGTTTGATTTATTCATCTGTGATGGTTTGATTTATTCATCTGTAGTTGCTGGATTTCTTGTCTATTTTATTCATCTGTGATGGTTGGATTTATTGATGGTTTGATTTATTCATCTGTAGTTGCTGGATTTCTTGTCTGTGATGGTTGGATTTATTCATCTGTGATCAGTCCAGATTTCTGGACTGAATCAGTACCCTGGACTGATCAGTCCAGAGTTCCTGGACTGAATCAGTCCATCTGGACTATGCAGAATCCTGGACTGAATCAGTCCAGAATTCTGGACTGTCAAAACAGTCCAGATTCTCCACTTCGACTGATTCAATCCAGAGTTCCCAGATGCTATGAATGCTCTAATAACTACACTATTAGCTATTATGTCTCAATCAACACTCTCAATAGTGTCACTGGTTCAACGTCTACATCAGTAACGAGTAGATTTATTTCTGATGACGCTCTTCCAAGGATGATAATGTCCCACTCTGGGCCTCTTATACATAGTAGAGAAGTTGGTGGGGGAAATAGAAAGTGGAAATGTAATTTTTGTGAGGTTGATTTCAGCGGCTCGTATCTAGGGTAAAAAGTCTCTAAAATATCCGGGACCGGGATTAGGGTATGTGCAAAGGTGACCCCAATTTAAAAGAGCTTCAAAGATATTTCAGAAGAAAAATGCAAACCAGCTTCCAAGATCATGACATTTTCCAATGATCTTCTCAATTAGTTAACAGAGGTGGACCTACTGATATGGTTTTTCAAAATAAAGCTAGAGATGAGTTGAGGAGCCACATAGCTAGGATGTTTTATTCTGGTGGTTTGCCATTTCATCTAGCTAGAAATATATTATATTAGTTCGTATAAATTTGCGGCTAATCACAATCTTGCAATGGATTTGTTCCTCCTGGATATAATGCTCTAAGATAACTACACTTTTGCAAAAGGAAAAATCCAATATCACTAGAATGTGTTCAATTTTATGGACCAATAGAAAGATACTTGGCCTCAAAGGGAATCAACTTAGTTAGTGATCAAGGTTGGACAGATGCTCAAAAGAGAAGACCCTTGATTAATTTTATGGCGGCTTCTGAGGATGGTCCGGTTTTTTTAAAGGCAGTTGATGCATCAGGAGAGTACAAGGATCGACTTCCTTAGCGTATTGCAAAATTAATGATTGAAGTCATTAATGAAGTTGGGGCTGAAAATGTTATACAGATTATCACTGATAATGCGCCGGTGTGTAAGGCAGCAGGAGCAATTGTGGAGGCACGATGTTCCCACATAGCCCTCTTTTTTGGATACCATGTGTTGTGCATACGTTAAATCTAGCATTAAAAAATATTTGTGCCGCTAATAATACAGATCGCTGTGCAACAGTTAGAGATTTCCAATGCGGATGGAGCTAGCTCAAGTGGCCAATGAATTACTCGAGAAGTCAATCAGAACTTTCATAATGAATCATCAATTGTACAGGTTGCTTCCTGATGTATAACTCTTTTGAATATCACTCAAGTTACTTGCAGTTGCGGAAACACGCTTTGCTTCAACTATAGTGATGTTGAAGAGGTTTAAACTCCAATTCCAGCTTGATATGATGGGTTTGCTTAATATGGTTGGATGTCAACCTTTCGAATGGACTACGTATGAGAACAGATGATGTTGAGAAAGCTCTGGAGGTTAAAAATATCATATATAACAAATGGTGGGATGATGTGGAGAAGATCCTTGATATAACAAGACACATATACGATATGCTTAGGGTTAAATAAGTGATACAGATAAACCCAACCTTCACTGTGTTTTGGTATATGACATGTGCACAAGGATTAAGCGCAATGATTGAAAATGTGAAGATTGAAATATATAGACATGAGAAGTTAACGGACTTGGTCCAGCTCATTGCCCTCTTTATGAGGCAACTTTAAATGATGTCTTCAATCGTTGATCGGTGGACCAAGAGTTGCACACCACTATTCATTGGGCATGATATGCTCATTCTATCTACAACCCAAGGTAATTTCTTTTGCATACTTGACTTTTACCATTTATTATGATTTATTTATTTACTATGTGGTTTTCATTGTAGGTATTATAGTAGGGAATGGCTTACATGGAGGGCCAAATAGAGTTGCTCCAAATACAGATGAGGAGATTTCCTTTAAGAGAGGAATAAATGTTTGAGAAGATATTTTCCTGATGTGGTGGAGAGGAATATAGTGATCAATGAATTCTCTAGGTGCGTTACGGGGCTTGGTCAAGCTTTTAGTGAGCCAGATAGTTTGGAGAGTAGAGCGTCATTACTTGCCCAAAGATTGGTGGAGTTACTATGGAACTTCAGCACCAAAATTACAAAAGATTGCTTTGAAGCTTTTAGGGCAACCTTCTTCATCTTCCTGCTGTGAAAGAAATTGGACTGCACATACTCATTCATTCACTCATTAAGAAGAAATAAAATTCTACCACAAAGAGCTGACGATTTGGTGAAATGTGCATAGCAATCTACGCCTATTATCGAGGAGAAATGAACTCTACAATCAAGAAAGGAGTAAGATGTGGGATATAGGAGGAGATGCTTGGGCAAATCCATTTGATGGAGTTGGCATGCTTACGATCGCCAACTTGTCTTTAGATGAGCCAGAAATTGAAGATGCTTTGATCTCCAACAATACGGAGGAAGCTGAAGAAAATGAGTGATGAGCATCTTTAAATTTTAAATGTTTATGTTTATGTTTAAGAACTTCAATTTTAAATGTTTACATTTATGTTTATGAACTTCATGTTTATGTTTATGTTGACAATTGTTTAAGAACTTATCCTGAAATTCATAGATGTTTTGGCAAATGTTTATGTTTATGTTCAAGAACTTCATGTTAAATTTTAAATGTTCATGCCTTATATATTGCATTCCTAAAGTGATATATAAATATATAATTATTATATTTAATACAACGTATCCTACCGTACCCGTATCCTTGTTTTTTAAAATTTGCCGTACTGCCGTACCGGATACGTATCGTACCCGGTACCCGTACCCGTACCGGTGCTTCCTAGGTTCAAAGTTACTGTTCAACTCCTTACTTTATTGTCTTCCGAGCAGATTTTTGTAATATATAACTTCTTTTTGTTCTTTCCTTCTAGGTAATAAGCATTCTTAAGTGATAGTGTGCATTCCTTGATAATGGAGCTCAAACACGTACATGTTTTATGTTTGCACAGCATACAATTTTAATTTTAAAAAAAAACAAATCAATATTTTTTTGGATGAAGAACTTTCCTATGTTTTTATCTCCATGATGAAACACTTGTACAAATTTTAAGTCATTCGATCCATTTAATTTGCCAAAAGAAAAACATGCACTTCCATTTTTTCCATTTTGTTTTTTTAGTTCAATGTGTATGGGGATCAAAAGATCTTGAAAGTTTTTAGATAACTTCTCTTTTGTCATTAAAACACCAAAATAAAAGTTTCCTTGAAAAGATTATAAGCTTAATGTTAGAATAAATTAGTTCTTTCTTATTTAATGGTTTAAGCTATTTGTTTGTAATACATTCAACTATAAGTAAAGGGTCTCTTATTATTCTGAAAAATGACACTATTGTGAAATTCCAACATGGTATCAGAGGCTTAGCCGCTCGGCCATCTGCTCGCTCGCTCGATTCGCCGACTTTGTCTGCCACTCTTCCCTCTCCTCTCAGATCTCCTCTCTCCTAACTTCTCCAGCGCAAATCCTTCCCTTCTCCCCTTCTTTCTCCCCTATTGCAAGAGTTTGATCCGCATGCAACATGCCGAACGACACAAGGACCGATCCGCTCCGCCGGATGCCTCCTCCAGCAACTGTCTGATTTTGCCGATTTTTTCCAGAAAAGTTTTACTTTTCCCTCCTCTATCACATACTAGGAGGATCGATTGAGGGCTCCACTAGATCTTCCTATATCATCAATCTAGTGTTCCATTGCGGGCTTTCTTTTGCAACAGTGGTAGCTTTGTTGGAGGATCGCCAGAAACGAGGATGGCAGCGGAGGATACAACGGAGCTCGAACTGTGGCTGCCTAAGGAGGGCTTGATCAAGGGAGAGAGAGGTTCCAAGATCTCTTTAGGGTTTGCTCGGTTCAAAGGTTTTGATTCCATGGAAATGGTTTTCGCATTAATAAATATTTTCCACATGTTCGGTTGGTAAGAATTGTAGATGGAAATGGAAATGAGCAAAAACCGGATTATTAACTTTAGTCTTCGCCCAAATATTGTCCCCTGTGTTAGATTTTGATGGAAGAAGCGCCACAATCTCCTCCCAACCTTCTCCCTCTTCTCGCTGTGCCAATCTCTCGAGCGATTTCTCTCATGGTGAGAAATCTGGCTTCGTAATCATCTTCTCCTTCCTCTTCATCTCAATCATCTTCACATTCCTCTCTTTTTTGAAGAGATTCCGCCCACATCAAACGATTTTCTTCCCTCTCCCGTTGGTTTCTCGCCTGATTCCGCGCCCATCGAGATTTTCTTTTCTTTTTTGCTGTTAATATACATCAGTGGTGACTCCTCCCCCCATCGAGCTTTGTTGATGGTCATTCCTGGGATTCTAGGAGCCTTCTATTTATATTAATATCACTATTATCTGCCTCAGTTTATAATGATATTGGTATTCTCTCGGTCCTTTGAAATCTTCATTTTATTTTATTAAGTTTTTTTTAGATTACATTTGAATTGATTCGTGCTTTTCCTGATGCAAAATATGTGTTGTATGCAAAATATGTGTGTATTCATGGCTTGCATGCAAAATATGTGTTGTATCCATTCTTTAGTGTTTTTACTCTTCTTTAAAAATATATATATAAGTATTTGCAATTCCGGGTTGCGAATTCCTTTCTGTAACCGAACAACAAAATTGCTTAATTCCAATTCCTGCAGCTTAAAACTTTCCTGCAGACGAACAACATAATTGGAATTCGTGAAAACCAATTCTTCAAAACTAAAACATGTGATCCGAACGGACCCTTAGGGTTTAGAAAATAGACTTTCTTTCATTGATATCCAAAGAAATCCCAAGGGGCCCTTAAATAGAACATACAAGAGTATTTATGTAAATAACACGACTTAACAATAACAAACACGTAAGTGAGAATACATAGTAAGATTCGATAATAATGGGGACCGAAGCCCATAACATCTCTTTCGACCTTCAAATCAACCTTGACTTCCAGCTCGAATGAGGCTTGCACAGTTTGACTGTCTGGCTCTTTGATTTCCCACTAAAACAACTCGCGGTGACGCGTTATTGTAAAGGATGCATCAAGTTGCAAACATCAACGAGCTCCCCGATGGCAGAAAAGACGGTGATGAACAGACGAAATGAGGGAGCCCGGCGGTTGCAGATAGTCGAAGGTGACAATAGCGCGACCAAACAAGGAATTACAGCGATCTGAAAAGGCGGCGCCGACTTGTGGGCGGTCGACGGAAGAAATGGATCCAGAGGGTCCAACAGAGTAATTGGCCGCAGAGGAGGTGGCAAAAAGGCCGGAGGGGATGACAGAGGATGGGTCGGAAAAAGAGACGACGAGGTGACGACTGCAGGGATTGGTGACAGAGGTGGACTGATAAGGACGTCAGAGAGTCGGGGCCGGCTTTGATCGTTGGTGGGAGCGACGACTGTTTAAGTGGACACAGCGGTGGCATGGGATTCGGCGAAAAGTCGGTTGTCAGATCATTAAGCTTGTGTAGGAATGAGGCCATGTCGTTCCTATGACCGTACGACGTGCCTCGGCGTCTCAAAAATGTGCGTCTAGGGATGTCATAAAGTTGTGCAAGAAATCCCGAATGGTAGCTAGAAGATCGGCCGAGTACACTATACTTCCGCCAATTAATTAAAAGGTGGATGTTGAAATGAACCAGTTGTAACAGGCGACTGCACGGTTGTTGGTTGCAGCTCGAGGGAGATAGGTCAAAATGCGGAAACAAGTGTTGCACTGGTGCAGTTCCGGCTAGAAGAGACGGCCTCGAAAGGAAGGCGAGATCGATGTTGTATCGACGCAACGATCTGCAGAAGCGGACGACGCGGTATTTCGTCGATGCAGAGATCAGCTGATGGAGACTACGCAAAACCCGTCAATGTAGAAGGGTGTAATCTTGTTGTGGAAGACGATGGGACCTGCGACGAAAAAGGCACCAGGATCCCGTCGATGCAGAGATGGCCCTGAATGTCACCGTGTCTGCTAGAACAGAAAGATTGAAAACGGCACTAGGATCCCGTCGATACAGAGCACGCAATTGGCGGTTTAATCAGTTCTCAAACTAAAAGAATGATTTAGGGTTACAAGTTGTGGACAAGGCCTTTGGCAAAAGAGGGGAATAGGTGTCTCTGATACTAAGTTGTTACGGGCTTTCTTCCCTAACAGCAATAGCCGCCATAGGAATACCGGAGCCGAGGATGGCGACAGAGGATACAACGGAGCCGGAACCGCGGCAGCCCAAGCGGGGTTTGCTCAAGGGAGAGAGAGCTTCCAAGATCTCTTTAGGGTTTAGGAAATAAACTTTCTTTCATTCATATCCAAAGAAGACCTAATGGGGCCCAAAGCCTATTACATGTTCTTCCCCTCCATATGCTTCCTCACATGAAAAGGGTTCTACCTCCTTCATGCATTGTTTGACTTCAACCCTCAAGAATTTAATGTTCTAGGAATCTGGGTGTTCCTGTTGGGTGTCCAAAAACATTCCCAGCAATGGTGCATTTCTGGTGGTTGTTTTTGACCTAATTTGAAATTCTTCGGCATTTTTTGTTCTTTTGTCTTATAATGTCTGATGTGGTTGTTCTCATGACGGCTCAACTCGCTGGATATACCCGGGTTGGGCACAATCATATAACTTCTCAATTACCACGATCTGTCATGATATTACTAATTATTTATCTTGGTATCGATTTATGCATTAGCCCTTAAGAATCTTCGGTTGTTTGGCTGTATTGATGGTACTATTAAGAAGACAGTGAAGACTGCGTCCAGTTGGGTACAATGGGAATCAGAGAACTCATTGGTTATATCATGGTTGATTAATTCCATGTAAGAGGTCATTGCATAGAATTATCTATTCTTGGATACCGCTGCGGGCATTTGAGCCGTGCTGAATCCACATATTCCCAGAAAGGAAACACCACTCAGATATTTCAGTTACGAAGATCTTTCTCCTTCAACAGGGTGATCGTCCACCGTCCGCCTATTATTAGGAGTTCACTCAGCTACATAGAAAGTATGATCATCTTATCTCCCTTGACCTTGTCTGCTCCGTTGATCTGGGCATTGTTTGTGCTCATGAAGATCGGAATAGGGTGTTCAAGTTTTTACGTAGTTTACACAGAGACTTTGATCAGATCATTGTTCAAATCCTTAGCCGCACTTGTACAACCAATAATCGGCAAGTACCGAAGATCCACCCGGGACCTCCCGGAGCAGAGCGGGGTGAGTCTAGACCACTCAGACGGACTCCCCCCCCCCACCGAGCGAAGCAGGGCGAATCTAGACCCTTCAGTCAGACTCGCTCACCCGGAGCAGAGCAAGGCAAGTTTAGGCACTCCAGCTGGACTTGCCCTTCAGAGGGGAGCGAGGAGATTTCAGGTTGATCTGACTCGAGAGTCCTCCTTTACATGTATAGAGTAGTTTATCAAAAGAGGAAGAGGCTATTTTCAGACCATTCGGGCATGGGGATAATAGTGTCAAATAGGTGGGAGGAGCTGTTCGCAGACCATTTAGGTTTGCAGATAGCAATTTGGTTAAGGTAGCAGTCACAACCCGTCGACAAACAGGACCATTTTACCCTCAAAGTGATTTGACAAGTAAATATGACCACATAACCCCTTAAATAAGCACAGACCCCCTAAAGAGCCAGAGCTCTCGTTTGTTTCTTTTTGTGTTGTCCGAGGTGCTAGCTCAGCTCTTGGTTGTGTGTGTGTGGGGGGGGGGGAGCGTGATAAGGAACTTCTGGTATAGTGGCGGGCCCTCTTCGTTGTATCATGTGGGTCTTCGAGTAGGCACTTAGTCTCAATTCGGTGAGGGTTAGTTTCACGCTCAAAATTATTGGCTCTCGGAATCAAACGGTGAGAGAAGTAACTCAAGCTAACCCTCTAGGTTCGAACTCCATGGAACTGGTATTCGGGTTTCAATATTTTTGGGGGGGTGTCGTGTGTCGTAACTTGTGAAGAAAATATCACTCGACGATCCCATGGCTAACCATGGCGAGTACGAGACTGCCAGGGGAACCCGCGTCCTGCGGGAGAGTTCGTGACGGGAAGCAACTTTGCAGAGTTCAGAAAGTTCATGAAGGGCACCATGCGAGCCCTGCTCGCACCCCGGGGCGACGTGGTGGAGCCCTCCCCACTATTCACTGTCTCTCCTAGCGAGATGGGGCAGAGCAGGCGACATGACAAGGCGGGCACTTTGGAAAACGAAGAGCAGACCCTGCACTATGAGCTCTTATCGCGAGCCCATCTGGTGCTCGCTCTCGAAAGGCGAGTACGAGTGAGTTCGCCCGGCTGGCCAAGCCAAGCCTGCAAGTCCTTTCCGCGAGTTGGTCTTGACGGCCCCAGTTTTTGAAGGGTTCAGGGATTCAGCAAGGACATACTACTCCGGAAAAGACGATCCTGTTCAGCATCTACAGTGGTTCGAACACGTGATCTCTATCAGTCGGATGAATGATGGCTTTAAGTGTCAATTGTCGCCAGGCTCTATCTACAACTTCGAAGATTGGCGCAAAGGATTCTTGTTTCATTTTTCTACCACAAAAAAAGACCCAAAGAATTTCTTCCTCGTCACGCAAGGGTTGCATGAGTCGTTGGCGGACTATATCGACCGTTTCCAGTAAAAATTCATGACAGTCCAGGAGGTGCCGGGACATACTCTGCAACTTGCCCTCCAGCTGGGGTTGCAAGAAGGTCTTTTCAATATGGAGATCACTCGGGACCCCCAATGTCATATGAGGACAGATCGACCGAGCGGGGCCGGGGGCGATACATCGAGAGTGAGAAGACAAACCAGGGATTTGTGGCCAAGATGGCAAAGTAGGTAGGATATTGGGTAGTAGATGATGAGTCCATTGGGGGCGAGAAGGAAGATCAGGATCAGGGATGATGCATCTAGCTCTGATACCATATTTTCCACGAAGACAAAAAATGGGAACATCGGAATGATGACACCAAAGCTTATATCTCTTCACTAAGCCAATTTCTCTTGATATGACTCTTAAGTGCATTTCTCTTCCTATCACACCTAAGTCCACTTTGATTCCTGCAATACTAATTGAGGATCTTGAAAGAATTGACCTATCAAATATTAAGAAAAATGTTTCAAAAGTTATACAGGAAATTTCCTCAAAATCCTCCTATAGTGATATGATCCAATTATCAAGAAGGTATCAGAAAAAGAATTTAGCTGGATTAACAAAAAGAGCATTTGTAATTGCAATGGAGAAGAAGACACGAACAACATTGTCCTAAGGATTTACTCCTGAACAGGCAGTTTCGAAGAGAGGTGGTGCAGGACAAGCTCACCTACTTCCAAGAACACAAGAAAAGAGTACAATCCAAAAGACATAATACCCGTACAACCCCTCTTAGCCTTTATATAGGCTACACTTATGACTAGAAATTACTAAAGTAAAGTTCCACCATTTCAGCTAACAATCTAACTGTATTTCCCATGCTCATTCCGACTACTTCATAGCTAATCTCTTAGGGTCCGTTCGGCGCGCAGGTATTGACTTTCTGGAATTGGCTTTGGACAGAAAACCAATATCTGCAGGAATTGGTTTTGTGCAGAAAACCAATTCTGTTGTTCGGCTGCAGGATGGAATTCAGTTAACAGAATTGATATCCATACATAAAAGTTGTTCAGTTGCACGATGGAATTGGCTTTTCGAATATATTTTTTAAAAATTTTATTTTCAAAATTTAAGCATAAAATCAAAGTACTAATAAAAACTGAAATTCATAAACACTACAAACGATTTAATCCATACGCATTATCCACAAATAAAAGTACATAAACATCAAATGATATAGATAAAAAGTTCATCTCTTAGAAGTAGTATGAAACTAGCGATCAAACTGCATTCGCAGCCATGTGTCCTTCAACTTGTCGGGGAGTCTCTTGAATATGTCACGCTTGACACTATCTGTTATGCACGAACTAAAGAAGAAGAAGAACTAGAGGAAGAAGATAGATGTTAGGGTTGAAATGAGAGGGAAGGGAGAAATACCTTGGTTAATTCTTGCATACCTGCAAAAGAGAGGGGTCCGGGTATATATAACCCGGGACCCCGGGCCGGCCAACCGAGGGGCCGGTCGGCCCCCATGGGGCTGAACCAAATGTGGTTCAGCCCCCTTGAGCCGATTTTTAAGAAGAGGGGGCTGAACCCGTTGGTTCAACCCCGTTGTTGCCTTGCACGCGCCGTTGCCGCCGCTGGTAATGTTGCCCGAATAGCCTAGCCTCGTCGGGAGGCTTAACATTCTCTTCCCCATCAAAAGCCAGCTTGTCCTCAAGTGGGTAATCGGGGTAAAGCTCCTGGAACTCCAGCAAGTCCACCCACGTATTGTGCTCCGCGGAGAGATCCTTCCATTTAATTAACAGCTCCGGACAGTACACTGTGCCCCAACGTCGCCACTTGATCCAGAGTACCTCCGCCGGCAGGGGGCGAAGCTCGCCTCCGGAAGTAGCCTCGGGCAGGACGGGAAAGACCGGAACAGCCTCACCCAGCTTACGCTTCAACAAGTAGACATGAAAGGTAGGATGAATCCGTGAGCCTTCGGGCAATTCCAAGGTATACGCAACTGGCCCGACCCGGCGCGTGATCCGAAATGGACCATAGTAGCGGGGTGCCAGCTTCTGATTGGTCCTCTGCGCCACAGACAACTGCCGGTAAGGGCGAAGTTTGAGGAAAACCTCATCCCCCACCTGGAACTCCCGTTCCTTCTGATGTCGATCTGCCTGTGCCTTCATACGATCCTGCGCCGCCCGAAGATTCTCGCGCAGGGTGGCGAGGGTCCGATCACGATCACGGAGGGCTCGATCAACTGCTGCCACCGTGGTACTGCCTGACTCATAACTGCTGAAGGAGGGAGGTGGCCGTCCATAGACGACCTCAAAGGGGGTGAGCTTGCTAGCGGAGTGATACGACGTGTTGAAGCAGTACTCCGCCCAATGTAACCAACTGGCCCATGTCCTTGGCTCATCCATGACAAAGCAACGAAGGTAAGTTTCCACGCCCCGATTCAAGACTTCCGTCTGTCCATCGGTCTGGGGATGGTGAGCCGTGCTGAAACGCAAGGAAGTCCCCTGCAAGCGGAAGAGTTCCGTCCAAAATCGGCCAACGAAAGTAGGGTCCCGATCGGAGATGATCGCCCGAGGGATCCCATGCAATCGAACAATCTCCCGAACAAATAAAGCCGCCACAGACTCCCCTGTGTAAGGGTGGCTCAGAGCAAGGAAGTGCCCATACTTGGACAACTTGTTCATCCACTAAGATAACTGTTTTACCCTGCGACTTGGGCAGCCCATCAATGAAGTCCATAGAAACCGTGTCCCAGATTTGATGCGGAATCTCCAAGTGGGTGAGTAGCCCGGCTGGAGAAGTAGTCTCATACTTCTGTCGTTGGCAGATATCACATTTCTGAACAAACTCCTGAATGTCACGGCACATCCCCTTCCAAAATACATTGGCCCGGGCCCGCTGAAGAGTGCGAGAAATACCCGCGTGACCACCCGTTGGCGACGAATGGAACTCATGCATCATCACCGTCCTCCAAGCTGACTGCCAAGGGATGACCACCCGTCCCTGATAATAGAGCCGGTCATTTTGTAAGTGATAACCTGGGGTTACCACACGAGCTTGCCGCAGGTTCTCCACAATAACCCGTAACTCGGGATCACGTTGCACCTCCTCCTGAATCTCATCCAGCGACTCCAACTGTGGCATCGAAATGTGTGCCAAGGCCCCCTCTGGTAAGCGCGAGAGGGCGTCAGCCACCCGATTGTCCTTCCCCGGCCGATACTCGATCTCATAATCATATCCCAACAACTTGGTGACCCACTTCTGTTGAAGAGGGGAAGAAATCCGCTGGTCGAGAAAGTGCCTCAAACTCTGATGATCTGTCCGTATTTTAAAACGATGTCCCAGTAGAGCCGACCCACGGAAGATCGAGAGTATGCTTTCGTGGCCCCGACCTCTGACCATCTGGGCGCTGCGAGGGTTCTTGGGCCTCACTGGGTACTACCGGCGTTTCGTACGGGATTATGGGAAGATTGCACGGCCACTTACGCAACTGCTACAGAAGGATGCTTTCTCGTGGCAGGATGAGGCCGAGACCGCCTTTCAGGCGATGACGACGACTCCAGTGCTGGCACTCCCTGATTTCACTAAGGAGTTTGTGGTCGAGACGGATGCTTCCGGCGTGGGAATGGGAGCAGTCTTGATGCAGGAGGGACGGCTGATTGCTTTCTACAGTAAGGCCTTGGCTCCACGGACACTGGGCCTATCGGTGTATGAAAAGGAGATGCTCGCGGTTATTCATGCGGTGGCCTTATGGCGGCCATACTCCACCTCCTGTTGTCCAAAAGAACACTTGGACTTCTTAGCATAGAGTTTATTTTGCCGAAGAGTAGAGAAGACCTGAGCCACATGACGTAAATGATCCTCCCAAGTAGCGCTGTAGATCAGAATGTCATCAAAGAAGATCAAGACGAAGTGTCGCAGGAATGAGCGAAAAATCTCATTCATATTGGCCTGAAAAGTAGACGGTCCCCCCGTCAAGCCATTCGCCATCACTAAGAACTCATAGTGGCCGTCATGAGTCCTGAACGCCGTTTTATGCACGTCCTCCTCCTTCATAAGAATCTGATAATAGCCGGATCGCAAATCCAGCTTCGTGAATCTAGTCGCCCCACTCAACTCATCCAACAGCTCCTCAATCACGGGAATCGGAAACTTATCCTTCACGGTGACACTGTTTAAGGCACGGTAATCTACGCAGAAACGCCACGATCCGTCCTTCTTTTTAACCAGAATAATCGGTGCTGAGAAGAAACTGGTACTAGGCCGTATAATGCCGGCCTCAAGCATTTCATTCACACTACGCTCGATCTCTGCCTTCTGCATGTGGGGGTACCTGTAAGGACGAGTGTTGGGCGGCTCTGCCCCCGTCTGTAGCACAATCTGGTGATCACAGAACCGTGACGGTGGAAGCGTCCCCGGTTCCTGGAAAATGTCACCATACTCCTCCACTAACGCTCGCATCTGGTCAGGAACCTCTGTCGGTCTATCCTCGCCAGACCTCACCCCCAACAGGACCGTCATCAGACTAGCGGACTCCTGAAGCTGCTGTAAGCTGCGAATGGAGATCTCTTTGACCGGGGAAGATCGGAGCCCCTTCAAACAGAACTGGCGCCCCCCTTGCGAGAACTCCATCGTCATCTGGTCCCAATCAAAAGTCACCCTCCTCAACTGCTGTAGCCACTGCACTCCAAGCACCATATCTGAACCCCGGATCGGTAAGAGATAGACATCCGTGCACCCCACATAACCCTGCATCTGAAGCTCCATCGCCTTCAACACCCCCTGGCACTGTAGTTTGCTACCGTCTGCAACCATAACCTGGAACGCCGCTCCTGCGTCAATCACGTGCCCCACCCTTTGTGCCACATCGGGATGAATAAAATTATGAGTACTCCCACTGTCCACCAGGATGGTCACCCTCTCCTGCCGAATCCTCCCCGCCAGCCGCATAGTAAGCGGAGGTGGATTGCACCCTTCCATGGCATGAAGGGACACACCCAACTCCGTCAAGTCGAAGTCCCCCCCAGGCTCCAAATCCTCCTCCGGAAACTCGTCCCCCTCCAGCTGCTCCTCCTGATGTAACATAAAGACTTGGACCTTCTGACACTTGTGTCCTGGCGTAAATTTCTCATCACAGTTAAAGCATAGGCCCTTCTCCTTTCGTGCTTGTAACTCGTTCCAAGACAACCGTGTCACCGTCGGTCGGCCGGTAACTGGAGTCTCTCTCCTGGCCGCGGCCGGTGTAGTAGTGTGCCTTGCCAGACTGCGGGCTCGCTGCCTATTTAACTTTTCCTCTTGGATGCGCGCCAAGCTGATCGCGTGGTTCAGACTACGGGGCATGTAGGCATGAACCTCATCGCGTAAGTGATCCTTCAGTCCTGATACAAAACAACTGAGGAGTGTCTTTTCTTCCCACTGAACCCTGTTGGCCAACTTCTCAAACTCCGTCCTGTACTCCATCATGGTACCCTTCTGCCGTAGCTTCTGTAAAAGCGCCTCAAAGTCTTCAAACTCCAAAGGCCCAAATCGAGCCGTGAAGCCCTCCACAAATTCCTCCCACGGAACATACTCCCGTCCCCGCAAGAACCACTGTGTCCACTGGAAAGCGTCATCCTCCAGATGGAAGGACACTAGCTGCACCCACTGAGCCTCTGGCACCTCCTGATAGCTGAAAAACAACTCAGCTTTCTGTACCCACTCCAACGCGTCGCCCCCACTGTACCGAGGGAAATTCATCTGAGTCAACTTGGGAGCCATGTACGGCCTTTGGTCGCGTTCCCCCGCCATTGGGGCCCCATGACGGAAGGGCCCCCCTTCTCCCCACTGCACCCCTCTTCCAAAGCCTGGTGGTTTCCCTCTTCCTGCCGGTGAGGGTAACAACCCATCCCGACCTTGCCTCCAAGGAGCGTGCTCGGTAAAAGTCCCGGTCCTCCCGTCAACACCAGTTGCGTAGCCGCCACCCCTGGCGGCCATGTCCAGGCCTGCCGGCCCAAATCCGGCCCTCCCCGTGCTCCCCCGGGGGGTCCAGCCACTCCGAAGCCCCCTCCAGCCATGTCGAAGCCACCCGGCCCAAATCCGGCGCCCTGATGACTCGCCGGGCCCGATCCGAGCCCCACAGGGGCCGCTGATGCCCATCCGACCCCGCCGGAGCCTCCTGCTACATTCCCCGCTCCACCGCAACCCGCCGGGACAAACCCGACCCCCGGCATGCTCGCCACCCCCGATCCAGCCCAGCCACCGGCAACACCCGCCGATCCGGGCCCCTGCGTGTGCGCTGAAGCCGATCCCGGCAACCCGACGCCGCCCCAGGCCGATCCGGCCCCTCCGTGGTACGCCGCACCCGATCCAACCCCCGCCTGGCTCGCAGCAGCGAGTCCGACGCCAGCCGCTCCCGATCCGGCACTTCCCGCACCCGATCCGCCAACTCCAAGCATTTCCGGCCTATTCCCTGTAGATCCGCCCGGTTCCTCCTCTGCCACCGCCTTGCCCTTCAAATTTTGCGCTAATAGCGTCATGATATCGTTCAAGCGGTCGTCGATCCGCTCTTCCAACCTTTGAGTGGACGTTTTGACATTTTCTTCGATGGAGGCTACCGAATCGGTAAGCCCCATCAAATTCTCCTCTAGGGTTTCCAAGCGGCCATTCTCCTCTTGCGAGCGTGTATTCACCATGACGGAGGAAGGAATCCTCTGATACCAAATGTTATGCACGAACTAAAGAAGAAGAAGAACTAGAGGAAGAAGATAGATGCTAGGGTTGAAATGAGAGGGAAGGGAGAAATACCTTGGTTAATTCTTGCATGCCTCCAAAAGAGAGGGGTCCGGGTATATATAACCCGGGACCCCGGGCCGGCCGGCCCCCATGGGGCTGAACCAAATGTGGTTCAGCCCCCTTGAGCGATTTTTAAGAAGAAGAGGGGGCTGAACCCGTTGGTTCAGCCCCGTTGTTGCCTTGCACGCGCCGTTGCCGCCGCTGGTAATGTTGCCCGAATAGCCTAGCCTCGTCGGGAGGCTTAACACTATCATGACACAGTATATCCAAGGCCCTGAGAAAATCAGACTCTTTTAAATCAGTCATTTGAGCAAGTGCAACATAAATTTCATCAACGTCACCGGGAGACATGGTCCCCACTGCTCCTTGCACAGAGTCAGCCAATTTTTCTATGGTCATTGCTACTGAGTCAGTTTGTCCAGGTCGCTTTCTCCTCTTTCTACTGCTTCCTTCTCCATCCACTCTATATGGCTCCTGTGTACTAGTTGTTTTTTCTGCCATGGAGTTTGCATCTATCTCCTTTTCCGCCTCTAATGTGATCGCAGCATGACTACCAGTCGTTCTATCAGTCCCGCATAACACAGCCAAATCCGACCAATTCACAATAACTTTATCTCTATAATGTTTCACTGAATGATGAGTCTGCAATAATACAATTCAAAGAATAATTTACAATTAAAAAAATTCAATTACACGGCCTATTTAAATATATCAATCAATTGAAAATAACTTAACTTCACATAATTTGTCCATACTTTCTCATTGTCCACCTTCACTATGCTCCTTTCCCAGTCCCTAAAATTTGTCCAATCTTGTGTGGCTTGGATTGGACTAACAACGTCTACGTAATCATAGAATTCTTCTCCTGGGCTCTATTGAAGTATTTCCGAATCAACCTCATCCAACAGTTGCGCATCACATTCTAATCTCTTCTCCACTAAAAAATTATGTAAAATGCAACATGCGTTGATGACCTGTACCTGTCATTCGTCAAAAATGAAACTTAGGTTTCATAATCTCATACTAGTTGTCATTCAACAAGTGTGACATCGCAAACTTGAACTTTAATGTTGAAAAATGATGTTTGTCGTAGAATGACCCATCGTTTCTTCAACAGTCCAAAGGTTCTCTCTATAACATTTCTTTCTTTTGCATGACGCATGTTAAATAATTCTTTGTAGTTTGTTGGGTTATTACCCTGATGTGACCACTCCTTCAGATGGTAACGCGTCGATCGATATGGGGCAAGAAATCCTAGACCATTCGTATAACCAGCATCTACAAGGTAATACTTTCCTAGGTAGTGCAAAAAATGTTAAATTAATATATATTCATGTCTACATGCTTATTCTTGAAAAAAGAGTTTATTAGTAATTTTACCAGTTGACAATTCGAAGCAAACGTCTCGCTCCAATGCATCTCATAGTACTCTAGAATCAGATGTTGAACCTTCCCAGCCATGCAGTACATATAGAAATTTCATGTTGCTGTCACAAACACCAAGTACATTTGTTGTGATAGCTTGTTTCCGATTGCGAAATCTACCTTGATTTTCAACCGGAACGGTTACTTGAATATGTGTTTCATCTAATGCACCAATACAGTCCACAAACCATCTTGAGCTTGGTTCTACTCGAGATTCGGGCAATTTGATGTCGTCCCTTGAAAGTTTTATAATCCCCCGAAGGACAGTATTGAAGTGTCTGCTAACAGTATCAATCGAACGCATATATGTATGTCCAATAACTCAAAACTTTTCGTTGTGCCCTAATATGTATAAAAATAAAGCAACAGCTTCTTTGATCGAAACAAAGCTTTGATCGAAACAAACTGTGTGTCACATACATTATCTTTTGCACGTAGAATATTACACAGCTCATTAAACAGTGTTTTACCCATACGTAACTGGTTGAAGCAATCTATTTCTTTTCTGGCATATAAGCTTGTTAATAAAATATTACGGAGGACATCTCTGTCTGCTACATATGTTGGTTGTTTAAGAATTGAATTCAATACAACTACAGCTGCCCCTAGAGTAGCTGCGACTGACGACGATATGATGATATCTCTCCTACGTTTCTTCTACAACTCACTAGTATTTATTGTAGCTAAAGTTAAAACGAAAAAAAAATGAAAAAGGTGGTGTAATAATTGCAATCAGGTACAGATCATAAAGGTCGGAAGGAGCAACCCCAAAACATAACAAAAGGAAGATCCAACCTATCTTTATGTTTCCAATTTGTGAAACCAACAAAAGATTAATGTCAAAAGCAACCCCAAGAGGAAAGAGTAGTGTGAAAAAACATGCATCATTACTAAGCAAAAAAGCCAAGGCAATGCTAATGACTATGACTACCAAAAAATCACAAAACTAAGCATCATTACTCTAGATCAAAGCGTTTCATCTTCAATTTTACATTTTGTATAATCTTCATATACACAAAAAACCTAGATATGAAATAAACACACAAGATACCTAAATCTGAATAAGAACACACAAAATAACCCTAGATCTGAAAATCATGAGGGTAAAACCTTAGATTTGAAGCTTATTACCTGAAACGGGAAGAACCAGTGGCGTGAAGCGATGCGTGAAACAGAGAATAAATTGGCCATGGGAAGAACCAGTGGGAAGAACAAGTGGTCAACAGTGAGAAAAAAAAACGAAAATGAATGCAGACCATACACAAGAATCCATACTTCTCTATGCTCCAAAACTAAGAAAAAAACAAAGACGAAAAGGTAGAAGATGGACGAGATCGGAGACTTACCAGAGTTACCGTAAAAACGTAGATCCGGCGGAGAAAACCTGCAATTCGGCAGCAAAAAAACACAGATCTGAATGAGGAAGATGAAGAGGAGGTCGAGGAAGAAGAAGGGGGGTCGGGATCGGGCGCTTACCAGGCGACGAAATCGGGATCGCGATTAGGGAGAAGGCGGAGGCGGAAGCAATATCGCGATATTGGCCAAAATTGGGAGAAAACCCGTGCAGGAGGGTAAGAAATGAGGCATTAGGTTTTTAGGTTTATATAAAAACCAATGATTTTGCCCCGGAAAACCAATACCCGACAAATTGGCGTGGGCCGAACAAAAGAATTGGCTTTCTGGAAGTCAATATCAATTCCAGAAAGCCAATTCTAGGGCGCCGAACGGGACCTTATTGGTTCGCATCATAAAGACACTGCAATACCTAGTATTCCTAAGAAGATAGAATGAAAGAAGTTCAATAACCGATTGGACAATTGTCTTTCAAATATTTGTAGGGTTATTGCATAGAGTGATCGTTGTGCGTGTCCACATGTCCTTCGAGATCAAATAAGTTGATGGGCCTTGAAAGTCAAAATAATGTGAAGCATGTTAAGGCTTGTAAGCAGTGGTAGATCTAGAGGGGGGCCCGAGGGACACTCCCCCCCCCCCCCCTCCAATTATTTTTCAAAATAATTAGTAGATTTGAAGTCCTCTCGTCGAGACAATGAATTTTGACTACTCCAGATGAGAGAGAAACGACTCTGATAAAATAGAAATGTTCATTTTTTTTTGTTTAAAGATTTTCTGAAATTGTGGATGATATCGTTTTGGTTGATGAGACACATGAGGGTGTTAACGCAAAACTTGCATCTTGGCTATATACTTTAGAAAAAAAGGGTTTTAGGGTGAGCAGGGCAAAGACAGAGTATATGGAGCTTAAATTTAGCAGTACAAGAAGGACGGATGACTTCATTATTAAGTTGGGTGATCAAGATATTTCTCATAGTGTATCTTGGATCGATAGTTCAAAAAGATGGAGGTATTGATAAAGATGTGACACATAGAATCCAAGCGGGTTGGTTGAAGTGGAGAGGCACGTCAAGGATCTTATATGATCGTAAAGTACCACTAAAACTTAAGGGCAAGTTTTACCGTACTGCAATTAGATTGTGATGCTCTATGGTTCTAAGTGTTGGGCAATGAATTGTGTACATGAGCAAAAAATGAGAGTTGCGGAGATGAGAATGCTTAGGTGGATGTGTGTACACACAAGATTGGATAAAATTAGGAATGAATTTATCAGGGATAAGACAGGAGTAGCACCCATTGCAGAGAAAATGCGAGAAACACGTCTAAGATGGTTTGTACACATACAAAGGAGACCATTAGAGGCTCCTGTTAGGCGTTGTGAAAGTCTAGTCACTAGGCATGTTAAATGAGGGGTAGACCAATAAAGACTTGGAATGAAACTATAAAGAAAGACATGATGCACTTAGGCATTAGTGAGATTATGACAAAAGATAGGGCACAATGACGGAAAAGGATCCATATAGCCGACCACACGTAGTGGGATAAAGGCTTGAAAGTTGTTTTTGTTGTTGTAAAGATTTTCTGAAAAAAGTGCTCCTTCAATTTTAAAAGATATAATAAATGTTTGTGCTATTTCATTTATAAAAAATTGTGCACCCTCATTATTAATTTTTTGAATCCACCAATGCTTGTAAGTGTTGTGAATCTGGTCGATTTTGTCTTGGCCGAGTTACCATGGAAATTTTGACAACTCAAGAATGTACAAACTAAGGAAGATTTATGTTTCCCTGTCATGATAAAAAAAAGTGCTTGTCATCCAAGAAACACTTCATGTGTTTCCTATTGCCACAAGGTTGGGATCTCTAGTAGTGCTAAAACTACTGCGGCCAGTATCAAATTCAGAATAGAGAAAGAGCGAAGACATGGAATCTAAATGCATACCTGTAGATGTCGAAACCGGGCTCCTTGTAGAAGATAATAGGGTAATCTTCCCTTAGTGTACGAATCGCGTGACCTAGGTTGACGTAGTATTCCTGCTTATCGTCACCACCATCCATCCGCTGCAGCTCCTGCCTTAGCGAAGGAGGCGGCGGTGAGGGGGGAGACACGGGGACTACCTGGACCGAGAAGATTGGGTTGAGACCTTGGATCTTAACTGGGTCGGAAACCCTAACGATACGCTGCTCCCGAATCGCTACCCTGTCATGGGCACATATACTGCGACCGACATTTCTAAGTGTTCGGCCGCCGCCTCCGTCGGCAGCGATTCTCCGGCGTGCGTCTAGCGTGCCGCCGAAAAGGGAGGATAGCTCCGGCAGGGATAGAAGGGGAGACATCCGAATGTGGCGGGAGAGCACAGTCGAAAGGGTGCAGCAGCCCGTTTGTCGCGTGCCCGCACATAACTACGGATTTTCCGAGCTGATAGGAGGGATTCTACTTTTGGACTTTTTACCGTTTGGCAGTGCGGTAGCGGTTGTGAATGCAGTCTTGTTGTGAACCTACGGGCATGAATGCCCGATCTCATGTTTGGGCCGGCGTCTTAGGCTCTGTTTGGGACAGCTCTGGCGGATTGAAAAGCTGTTGTCCGGATAGAGTTGTTTTAAAATAGATTTCTGGGGAGCAGTTTTGAAAAGCTGCAGAGTGTTTGGGTATTCTGTGCAGAAGTGCGCTCGGAATCGCCCGAGAAAGGACGTCGGGGACTCGGAATCACCGGAGGAAGACCGTCAGGGGCTCGGAATCGCCGGAGGAAGGCCGTCCGACCTCTAAGCATGTTCCAACTGAAGAAATCATTAGATTTCCAAAACCTGTGAGAGAGAGCTATTTTGCAAGAGCAGAAGCTGGGGGAGGGAGATTTCTGAAAAGCTGCAAAACAGCTCCAGATTTTTGAAAAGCTCTTCACAGGGAACTGTCCCAAACACATATAAAGCAGCTCTGACGGCTGGAATAGAGTTTTTCCAGCCGCCAGAGCTGCGCCAAACAGACCCTTACATGCGGTTTTTTTGCAAAGTGCATCCTTGAAATAGTGACTTTTAACAAAATATATCCCGAAATTTTAAAATTGGCAAAATGCACATCCCAAAATATTTTTTTTGGCAAAGTGCATCATCAAGAGGCAAAAAATAAAATGGCCAAAATGTACACTCTATGGTGCACTTTGCCAAAAAAAATCATTTTGAGGGGTGTATTTTGCAAATTTTAAACTTTTGGGGTGCATTGTGCCAAAAGCCAATATTTTGATGGTGCATCTTGCCAAAAAGCCCTTAAGTGCCGCTGATTTTAAAAACGCGCTGATATTTGTACATCATAAATGGCTATTCACACACCATTCTTGTTAATAAAACTCAACTTTTTCAAACTCTAAAATCTGATATTTGTACCTCATTTCCAGCCCTCATCTCACGCCTCTCTCTGATGCCCTAAGAAGCAGGAGGCCCGCGACTCTTCCGCTCGGTGTTTCCTCCGCCTGGGGTTGCCTCCGCCCCCGTGCAGTTCGCCGGTTTCCTCCAATCCAGCGGCCCATCCAAACAGAGCCGAGAACTTCAAAAAGATTTTGCTTCTGCCCCGGCTATGGAGTATCGCCGGCTCCTAACGGCGGCGACGGAATTCATTTTCTCTAGCGATCGTCGTGCCCATGCCAACCCTCCTCTGGACCCGGCTGAGCTCGGGTATCGGTTGTCTTGAAGTCTTACCAAATTGAGGGCGTCTCCTGGATCATCCGCTGATACCAGCTTGGCGTCAATGTCTTACTTGGTAGCGATCCCCGTCTCTTCTCTTCATCTTCCCTCAATTTCCTGATTTGTTATCCATATCCTCATTTAGAAGCAGTTTTCTTTTACTTGTAGGAGACGAGCTTGGTTGATAGCAATACCAGCTGCTGATCTGCTTCTTTCCACTTTCTCAAACCGTTGTGTTTGGATGAATAATGAAATGCTTTCTTTTTCGGGTTGCATACTGCTGTTTGACAAATTGGAGTACAAATAATCTACAAATATAATTTTAAGGTGTACAAATATCTATAAATTATAAATAGTCATTTATGATGTATAAATATCAGCACCCATTTAAAAACGTTGCCCCAAATAAAAATGACTCCCCACCAGCAGGTGAAGCCCCTGCATCCAAATCGTGAAATTTTAGAGATTTGGAGTCGCGTGAAATTCTAGTGATTTGGAGTTGCAGAAAATTTTCACAACTCCTGAATCGTGCTCCGTGCAATTCGTGATTTTGGCCATCCTCCTGTCTGGAAGTCTTCTTCTCCTCCGCCGACTAAACCTCGCCGCCGACGGTGGTTCTCTTATATTTGTGGAAATCCGAGAAAGCCCAAAATCCATTCTGCTTCTTCTCCACGTCCACACAGCTTCTTGAATTCAAATCATCAAATTTTTGCAGTGTTCTCCTGCCAGATACTTAGGCTCTATTTGTTTAGGCGTTTTGGTGCTCCGTTTTGGACAAACGCCGCTGGAAGGCGGGTAAACAAATGAACCTCCGGCGGCGTTTGCTCCGTTTCCACCCACCCGCCTTGAGAAACGCCCCAAAAAGCTCCGTTTGGAGCAACCACCTCCCCCCTCCGTTACGAACACTCTGTTTCCACCCACCGGATCGACCCGCCACCGCCGAAACAAATGAAGCCTTAGAGATAGTTGATTGATTTGAAGCGGCCGAACTTGCCGCAGTTGGGGTTTCCGACGGATGTTCGCTTGATTTGAACAGGAAATCAGTGAAAATAAAAAAAAAATGAAAGAGGAAGCTAATCCAATAAAGATTGATCTGTTTTTTTTGTCTGATGCAGTAGATTCCGAGTTCATATATTTTTTTGTGGTTAGGATTGGTGGGTTAACAAGATGCATGAGATAAGATAGAAACGATATTCTTCCAAACAATTTTACAAATTTTATTCCCACTTTGTAAAACAGCTGATTATTTCATCATTAATTTCCCAATCACCCTCACCGTCTCAAATAGCATCTAAAAAATTTCACGTGCTTTAATAATTAAAAGTAGTTTTCTCGCTTTGCCCCCTTGAGAATTATTAATAGATAGCTATTTTTCTAGGTGATTGTTAATCGCAATCCGTAATTGGCTAGTCGCACCCCAAAATCTCTTAAATTTTCGCACTTTTTTGAAATACGCCTTGTACATGCAATTTCAGGAAAAGTGTTCAACACGAAAGTTGTAGATATCGACGAGATCTACAACTTTAGTGTTGAACACTTTTCTTGAAATTGCATATACAAGGCGTATTTTGAAAATGCGCAAAACCTGGGCATATTTTCAAAGTACGTCTTGTACATGCATTTTTAGGAAAAGTGATCAACACAAAAGTCGTTATCTACAACTTTCGTGTTGAACACTTTTCCTGATATTGCATCACAATGCGTATTTCGAAAAGACGCGAAAAATTGGAAGATTTTGGGTGCGGCTAGTAAAATAACGGTTGCTGTTAACAATCATCTTTTTCTATTTCTTTTATATTTATTAAAACACTCCATCAGTTTTTTCCTTTATCTTTTATTATAGTTTTTTTCTATTTGCTTTAAGAACCGGGATATAGTTATAGGCAGAGCAATCAGTTTTTTTTTTTTTTTGCTGAAATTTGGACTCATCTCATGCACTGCTATTTGCAGATCATTCAATTTTTGTGCTGAAATTTGATCTCCGTCTCATGTGCTGCTATTCACAGACCATACAATTTTTTGTGTTGAAATTTGGACTATCTCATGCGTAATACATGTGGTTTATATACATTGTCATACGTAGGCCATGCATTTAACAATGTGATGAAATTTGTTGAAATGGGGACAATTTTGAGCTTGATCTCATTTGCCGTAATCTCGTCGCTATGAGATAAAATTGCAAGAATTTGCGACAAGCTTTTTGTAATGTTTGGTGCAATTCATTTTAATAGCAAATTATGATTTTTTTAATCTAAAATATTTTTGAATCAACAGATTGTGTGTTGTTTTCTCCACCCGGATGACATCTAAGCGCTTAAATTATTAAGTAGAGATCCATGAGCTCGATCTCCTTTCCCGATCATGTCAAAAATACATTCTATGAACGCACTTTTGTACAACTCAGCAGCGCAGAAATAGAACGCGGGGGGGGGGGGGGAGTAAAGTGCGGCCCCCTGCACTTTACGGTAGTGAAGTGCGGGCATCCAACGTCTCGCGGGATGCCCGCACACATTTCAAAACGAGCACATTTCAGCTCGCTTTGAGATATGTGTGGGCATCCAACGCGGGCCGTTGCATGCCCCCCACTTTACGGTAAAATGCAGCGAGTGCACTTTTACCTCCCCCAATCCACAAATACTACACCATTGGAGCTTACATAATGAATTTCTTCAATAGATTTTTCTCATTATTTTTATTTTTTTAGGATTATTTTTTATATAACATAAAATAAATGTATCGTTATATATAGACCGCTTTTAATTATAACATTCATTTTTTTCAATTTTTAAAATATTAATAGCATCTCTGCACATATTTTCTCTGCTATAAATCATTTTCCACCACCGTTCAACATCTGCAAAAAGGTATGCTCTTCTCCTCCTCCATTCTCACTCTTATAGTAGTTCTCAAATTTTTAATTTGATTTTTTTTGAGTTTCATCTTCTTAATTACACAATAAATTTTCTTTTTATAGAAATCTAATAAGGTGTTGGATAAAAATTTCAAAAACACATAGTTATTAAAACAAAATTCGGACATGGCTAACGGAAGCGACATCCAGTTGGATCGAGCCGGATCGATATCAGGCCGGCTTCCTGCAATGGTTCCCCAGACGGCGGGTGTGATCCCAGACGGGCAGGCAATCAGGCGGCCGATCCAGCCGAGATCGGCTTCAGGCGTTCAGACCCGGCAACGATTCCCGTGAAGAAGAAGAATAGTACCACTGTCGCCCGTCGACATCACTATCGCCCGACGATAGTCTGTTTTTCAGCTTTTTGGTTTTCTCTTCATTGCTCGACCTTTACGGTCTCTGTTGTAATCTGTAACTCCTCATTTTATAGTGGATCCTTTTTGACGCTCTCTCCCTGTGGACGTACGAGCTCCTCTCCGAACCACATGTATCTTTTGTCTTCTGTGATTGTACTTGTGAAATTTCTTCTGGTTTATGATTTTGCGCCATTGAAATTGATCTGCTATCTTCTGTTGCGTGATCCGCGGCGAGTCACGTAGTGGCGGATCGGATCAATTTTTCGTTTGACGCGGCGTTTTTCAAAACAACGGCACCCCGCCGCCAAAACGCAGTGCCAAATTGAGCATTTGACTCTGTTTGACATGACATTGATGATTGTTAAGAACCGTCGTTCGTGAATGTCCGACCTCACCCCAGTCACTTCATGTACTCTTATGCTCAAAACTAGTTTTCCTTTCCATCTACAACACAATAATCATTTTCTTGCCAAACAGGCATTCTATGATCACTGTGTTTTCTCTCCCAAATTCACTGGAGCAAAACCCCAAATCAAACAGAATACTCTTAATCTTCGCAGCGGTGTCAAAATCAGGAAAAAATTTTAGGTGGATTACTCTCACATAGAAATAGATACCGTATTAAATACTAATCGTTAATTTCCTGCAGAAATAACATGATTGATCGAAATACAGATCAACGTCAGTATTTAATACCATATGAGTCGTATGATATCAGATCAATGATCAGTATTTAATACTGCACCTATTCCTAGATGAGATTAACCCATCTAATTTTTTTTCCAAATCAGAGACCAGTTGCACAAGACTGCTAATTATTTTTTTGATGTGAAATTATTCTCAACATGCCTCCTCCTCGCACAATAAAATGATTTAGAACCCCTCTCTTAGGAAACACAACCCTAATGTCTTCAAGTGGTGCGATTAGTGTGCCCTAGAAATCACTCATGCATGCATAAAAATAATTTAGAACCCTTCTCTTAGGAACATATTCCTTAAATGTTCATGTGAAGACTAACATTTCTTTTTTTATATTATTATTTATTACTATTTTAAAACAAGCTTAATCAACACTGTTCCAAACAGTGACATTTATTATTATTAATTTAGTGTTATGTTTATTTCTATGTTTTTTTTGAATACATCAATGTCTCCATCGCGTGTTTGGTCTGCAACTATTTTAATTAATTGATTTTTTAAATTTGAACTTATGAAGATTATTGCCGGCCTCCTCTTGAGATTTAAATCTGCTGAGAAATATATATAAAAGAAAAAAATAAAATATGATGAAAATAGATAATAAACATAAAATATAACTAGTTAACATGTAGCTTAAATTGGTGTTGATTTTGTTGAAATGAGCTGGACTGTTTGGTGGGCAAGTCGGACGATTAGTTGAAGTCGGTCGGCTTGGTGGGTTAGCCGATCGGTTTGTCCGCTGTCTTGATTTTTTGTTGTTTGGTGTTTTGGATCAGCTATCTATAAATAAAGGGAGTCTCTTTCTTGTGTATGCACAACAACTGGTAAGTGTTTTTTGTGCCCTGACTTGTTGAGCCCGCCTAAGGAGCAGCGGTTTGGAGGGAGAATAGGGAAAAAGTTTCTATTGGCGTTCTGCGACTTATGGTGTTGTGGCTTGGGGTGTGTGGTCTGCGATCTGTGGTGTTGTGACCTATATCTGTTTTTTTCCTTTGTTTCATCATGTTTCCAATACCTTGCAATTCGTCTATTGCATTGATTGCTGTGTAATGTTGAAATGCAATGTTTGGTAATGCAAAGTTTGTGTGTGCTATCTTGCAATGAAATTTCTAACATGGTATCAGAGACAAGTTTGATCTAGATGCGTTCGTTTGTCGTTCGTGGTTATGGAAGGAGGTGGCTTTGGCAAGGTTTTGGTGTGAGATGCTCGCTCACACGAATTATACTGAGTGGAGATCGTGCATGGAGAGTTACCTCTTAGGGGAGGATCTTTGGGAAGTCGTTGGTGGGGCTGAGCAATAAGAGGTCATTGCTGCCGCAAACAATGTTCCTGAGGTGCGGGCCTGGAGGAAGACTAATGCGAAGGCGGATTTGTCTTGAAGAGATGTATATCGCTAGAGTTATTTGTTCATATTCTGGGATGTAGATCTGCTTCTCAAATTTGGATGTTCCTCGATGTGTTGTTCAATAAAAGGAATGTTGCTTGACTTCAATTTCTAGAAACGAACTTGCAAAAATCAGTCAAGGTGAAATATATGTATCCTCTTTCTTTCTGAAAAGGAAGAACCTCTGTGTAGAGGTTTCTGCACTAGGTCCTGATGAACCTATCTCCGAGGCGAAATTGAAAAGACACATTATTCGTGGCTTGCAAAAAGAGTACGTGACTTTCATAACCTATCTCCGAGGCGAAATTGAAGACTAATGCGCCCCTGCACTTTACGGTAAAGTGCGGGCATCCAACGGCTCGCGTGGATGCCCGCACACATTTCAAAACGAGCACATTTCAGCTCGCTTTGAGATATGTGTGGGCATCCAACGCGGGCCGTTGCATGCCCGCACTTTACGGTAAAGTGCAAGCGAGTGCACTTTACCTCCCCCGAATCCACAAAAATACTACACCAATTGGAGCTTACATAATGAATTTCTTCAATAGATTTTTCTCATTATTTTTATTTTTTAGGATTATTTTTTATATAACATAAAATAAATGTGTCGTTATATATTAGACCGCTTTTAATTATAAACAATTCATTTTTTCAATTTTAAAATATTAATAGCATCTCTGCACATATTTCTTCTGCCTATAAATCATTTTCCACCACCTTCAACATCTGCAAAAAGGTATGCTCTTCTCCTCCTCCATTCTCACTCTTATAGTAGTTCTCAAAATTTTTTAATTTGATTTTTTTTTGAAGTTCATCTTCTTAATTACACAATAAATTTTCTTTTTATAGAAATCTAATAAGGGTTTGATTAAAATGTTCAAAAACACATAAGTTATTAAAACAAAATTATCGGACAAGGGCTAACGGAAGCGACATCCAGTTGGATCGAGCCGGATCGATATCAGGCCGGCTTCCTGCAATGGTTCCAGACGGCGGTGGTGATCCCAGACGGTGCAGCGGCATCAGGCGCCGATCCAGCCGAGATCGGCTTCAGGCGTGCAGACCCGGCAACGATTCCCGTGAAGAAGAAGAATAGTACCACTGTCGCCCGACGACATCACTATCGCCCGACGATAGTCTGTTTTCAGCTTTTCGGTTTTCTCTTCATGCTCGACCTTTACGGTCTCTGTTGTAATCTGTAACTCCTCATTTTATAGTGGATCCTTTTTGACGCTCTCTCCCTGTGGAGTACGAGCTCCTCTCCGAACCACATGTATCTTTTGTCTTCTGTGATTGTACTTGTGAATTTCTTCTGGTTTATGATTTTGCGCCATTGAAATTGATCTGCTATCTTCTGTTGCGTGATCCGCGGCGAGTCACGTAGTGGCGTATCGGATCAATTTTTCGTTTGACGCGGCGTTTTTCAAAAACAACGGCACCCCGCCGCCAAACGCAGTGCCAAATTGAGCATTTGACTCTGTTTGACATGACAGTGATGATTGTTAAGAACCGTCGTTCGTGAATGTCCGACCTCACCCCAGTCACTTCATGTACTCTTATGCTCAAAACTAGTTTTCCTTTCCATCTACAACAACAATAATCATTTTCTTGCCAAACAGGCATTCTATGATCACTGTGTTTTCTCCCAAATTCACTGGAGCAAAACCCCAAATCAAACAGAATACTCTTAATCTTCCGCAGCGGTGTCAAAATCAGGAAAAAATTTTAGGTGGATTACTCTCACATAGAAATAGATACCGTATTAAATACTAATCGTTAATTTCCTGCAGAAATAACATGATTGATCGAAATACAGATCAACGGTCAGTATTTAATACCATATGAGTCGTATGATATCAGATCAATGATCAGTATTTAATACTGCACCTATTCCTAGATGAGATTAACCCATCTAATTTTTTTCCAAAATCAGAGACCAGTTGCACAAGACTGCTAATTATTTTTTTGATGTGAAATTATTCTCAACATGCCTCCTCCTCGCACAATAAAAATGATTAGAAACCCTCTCTTAGGAAACACAACCCTAATGTCTTCAAGTGGTGCGATTAGTGTGCCCTAGAAATCACTCATGCATGCATAAAAATAATTTAGAACCCTTCTCTTAGGAAACATATTCCTTAAATTGTTCATGTGAAGACTAACATTTCTTTTTTATAGTATTATTTATTACTATTTTAAAACAAGCTTAATCAACACTGTTCCAAACAGTGACATTTATTATTATTAATTTAGTGTTATGTTTATTTCTATGTTTTTTTTGAATACATCAATGTCTCCATCGCGTGTTTGGTCTGCAACTATTTTTAATTAATGATTTTTAAATTTGAACTTATGAAGATTATTGCCGGCCTCCTCTTGAGATTTAAATCTGCTGAGAAATATATATAAAAGAAAAAAATAGAATTTGATGAAAATAGATAATAAACATAAAATATAACTAGTTAACATGTAGCTTAAATTGGTGTTGATTTTGTTGAAATGAGCTGGACGGTTTGGTGGGCAAGTCGGACGATTAGTTGAAGTCGGTCGGCTTGGTGGGTTAGCCGATCGGTTTGTCCGATGTCTTGATTTTTTGTTGTTTGGTGTTTTGGATCAGCTATCTATAAATAAAGGGAGTCTCTTTCTTGTGTATGCACAACAACTGGTAAGTGTTTTTTGTGCCCTGACTTGTTGAGCCCGCCTAAGGAGCAGCGGTTTGGAGGGAGAATAGGGAAAAGTTCTATTGGCGTTCTGCGACTTATGGTGTTGTGGCTTGGGGTGTGTGGTCTGCGATCTGTGGTGTTGTGACCTATATCTGTTTTTTCCTTTGTTTCATCCTGTGTCCAATACCTTGCAATTCGTCTATTGCATTGATTGGCTGTGTAATGTTGAAATGCAATGTTTGGTAATGCAAAGTTTGTGTGTGCTATCTTGCAATGAAATTTCTAACATGGTATCAGAGACAAGTTTGATCTAGATGCGTTCGTTTGTCGTTCGTGGTTATGGAAGGAGGTGGCTTTGGCAAAGGTTTTGGTGTGGAGATGCTCGCTCACACGAATTATACTGAGTGGAGATCGTGCATGGAGAGTTACCTCTTAGGGGAGGATCTTTGGGAAGTCGTTGGTGGGGCTGAGCAATAAGAGGTCATTGCTGCCGCAAACAATGTTCCTGAGGTGCGGGCCTGGAGGAAGACTAATGCGAAGGCGGAATTTGTCTTGAAGAGATGTATATCGCTAGAGTTATTTGTTCATATTCTGGGATGTAGATCTGCTTCTCAAATTTGGATGTTCCTCGATGTGTTGTTCAATAAAAGGAGTGTTGCTTGACTTCAATTTCTAGAAAACGAACTTGCAAAAATAAGTCAAGGTGAAATATATGTATCCTCTTTCTTTCTGAAAAGGAAGAACCTCTGTGTAGAGGTTTCTGCACTAGGTCCTGATGAACCTATCTCCGAGGCGAAATTGAAAAGACACATTATTCGTGGCTTGCAAAAGAGTACGTGACTTTCATAACCTATCTCCGAGGCGAAATTGAAGACTAATGCGCCCCTGCACTTTACGGTAAAGTGCGGGCATCCAACGGCTCGCGTGGATGCCCGCACACATTTCAAAACGAGCACATTTCAGCTCGCTTTGAGATATGTGTGGGCATCCAACGCGGGCCGTTGCATGCCCGCACTTTACGGTAAAGTGCAGCGAGTGCACTTTACCTCCCCCGAATCCACAAAAATACTACACCAATTGGAGCTTACATAATGAATTTCTTCAATAGATTTTTCTCATTATTTTTATTTTTAGGATTATTTTTTTATATAACGTAAAATAAATGTGTCGTTATATATATAGACCGCTTTTAATTATAAACAATCATTTTTTCAATTTTTAAAATATTAATAGCATCTCTGCACATATTTTCTTCTGCCTATAAATCATTTTCCACCACCTTCAACATCTGCAAAAAGGTATGCTCTTCTCCTCCTCCATTCTCACTCTTATAGTAGTTCTCAAAATTTTTAATTTGATTTTTTTTGAAGTTCATCTTCTTAATTACACAATAAATTTTCTTTTTATAGAAATCTAATAAGGTGTTTGATAAAATGTTCAAAAACACATAAGTTATTAAAACAAAATTATCGGACATGGGCTAACGGAAGCGACATCCCAGTTGGATCGAGCCGGATCGATATCAGGCCGGCTTCCTGCAATGGTTCCAGACGGCGGTGGTGATCCCAGACGGTGCAGCGGCATCAGGCGGCCGATCCAGCCGAGATCGGCTTCAGGCGTGCAGACCCGGCAACGATTCCCGTGAAGAAGAAGAATAGTACCACTGTCGCCCGGCGACATCACTATCGCCCGACGATTGTCTGTTTTCAGCTTTTCGGTTTTCTCTTCATTGCTCGACCTTTACGGTCTCTGTTGTAATCTGTAACTCCTCATTTTATAGTGGATCCTTTTTGACGCTCTCTCCCTGTGGACGTACGAGCTCCTCTCCGAACCACATGTATCTTTGTCTTCTGTGATTGTACTTGTGAAATTTCTTCTGGTTTATGATTTTGCGCCATTGAAATTGATCTGCTATCTTCCGTTGCGTGATCCGCGGCGAGTCACGTAGTGGCGGATCGGATCAATTTTTCGTTTGACGCGGCGTTTTTCAAAAACAACGGCACCCCGCCGCCAAAACGCAGTGCCAAATTGAGCATTTGACTCTGTTTGACATGACAGTGATGATTGTTAAGAACCGTCGTTCGTGAATGTCCGACCTCACCCCAGTCACTTCATGTACTCTTATGCTCAAAACTAGTTTTCCTTTCCATCTACAACAACAATAATCATTTTCTTGCCAAACAGGCATTCTATGATCACTGTGTTTTCTCCCAAATTCACTGGAGCAAAACCCCCAAATCAAACAGAATACTCTTAATCTTCCGCAGCGGTGTCAAAATCAGGAAAAATTTTAGGTGGATTATTCTCACATAGAAATAGATACCGTATTAAATACTAATCGTTAATTTCCTGCAGAAATAACATGATTGATCGAAATACAGATCAACAGTCAGTATTTAATACCATATGAGTCGTATGATATCAGATCAATGATCAGTATTTAATACTGCACCTATTCCTAGATGAGATTAACCCATCTAATTTTTTTTCCAAAATCAGAGACCAGTTGCACAAGATGCTAATTATTTTTTGATGTGAAATTATTCTCAACATGCCTCCTCCTCGCACAATAAAAATGATTTAGAACCCCTCTCTTAGGAAACACAACCCTAATGTCTTCAAGTGGTGCGATTAGTGTGCCCTAGAAATCACTCATGCATGCATAAAAATAATTTAGAACCCTTCTCTTAGGAAACATATTCCTTAAATTGTTCATGTGAAGACTAACATTTTTTTTTTATATTATTATTTATTACTATTTTAAAACAAGCTTAATCAACACTGTTCCAAACAGTGACATTTATTATTATTAATTTAGTGTTATGTTTATTTCTATGTTTTTTTGAATACATCAATGTCTCCATCGCGTGTTTGGTCTGCAACTATTTTTAATTAATTGATTTTTTAAATTTGAACTTATGAAGATTATTGTCGGCCTCCTCTTGAGATTAAATCTGCTGAGAAATATATATAAAAAAAAAAATAGAATATGATGAAAATAGATAATAAACATAAAATATAACTAGTTAACATGTAGCTTAAATTGGTGTTGATTTTGTTGAAATGAGCTGGACGGTTTGGTGGGCAAGTCGGACGATTAGTTGAAGTCGGTCGGCTTGGTGGGTTAGCCGATCGGTTTGTCCGCTGTCTTGATTTTTTTGTTGTTTGGTGTTTTGGATCAGCTATCTATAAATAAAGGGAGTCTCTTTCTTGTGTATGCACAACAACTGGTAAGTGTTTTTTGTGCCCTGACTTGTTGAGCCCGCCTAAGGAGCAGCGGTTTGGAGGGAGAATAGGGAAAAGTTCTATTGGCGTTCTGCGACTTATGGTGTTGTGGCTTGGGGTGTGTGGTCTGCGATCTGTGGTGTTGTGACCTATATCTGTTTTTTTCCTTTGTTTCATCCTGTTGTCCAATACCTTGCAATTCGTCTATTGCATTGATTGACTGTGTAATGTTGAAATGCAATGTTTGGTAATGCAAAGTTTTGTGTGTGCTATCTTGCAATGAAATTTCTAACATGGTATCAGAGACAAGTTTGATCTAGATGCGTTCGTTTGTCGTTCGTGGTTATGGAAGGAGGTGGCTTTGGCAAAGGTTTTGGTGTGGAGATGCTCGCTCACACGAATTATACTGAGTGGAGATCGTGCATGGAGAGTTACCTCTTAGGGGAGGATCTTTGGGAAGTCGTTGGTGGGGCTGAGCAATAAGAGGTCATTGCTGCCGCAAACAATGTTCCTGAGGTGCGGGCCTGGAGGAAGACTAATGAGAAGGCGGAATTTGTCTTGAAGAGATGTATATCGCTAGAGTTATTTGTTCATATTCTGGGATGTAGATCTGCTTCTCAAATTTGGATGTTCCTCGATGTGTTGTTCAATAAAAGGAATGTTGCTTGACTTCAATTTCTAGAAAACGAACTTGCAAAAATCAGTCAAGGTGAAATATATGTATCCTCTTTCTTTCTGAAAAGGAAGAACCTCTGTGTAGAGGTTTCTGCACTAGGTCCTGATGAACCTATCTCCGAGGCGAAATTGAAAAGACACATTATTCGTGGCTTGCAAAAAGAGTACGTGACTTTCATAACCTATCTCCGAGGCGAAATTGAAGACTAATGCGCCCCTGCACTTTACGGTAAAGTGCGGGCATCCAACGGCTCGCGTGGATGCCCGCACACATTTCAAAACGAGCACATTTCAGCTCGCTTTGAGATATGTGTGGGCATCCAACGCGGGCCGTTGCATGCCCGCACTTTACGGTAAAGTGCAGCGAGTGCACTTTACCTCCCCCGAATCCACAAAAAGTACTACACCAATTGGAGCTTACATAATGAATTTCTTCAATAGATTTTTCTCATTATTTTTATTTTTAGGATTATTTTTTTATATAACATAAAATAAATGTGTCGTTATATATATAGACCGCTTTTAATTATAAACAATTCATTTTTTCAATTTTTAAAATATTAATAGCATCTCTGCACATATTTTCTTCTGCCTATAAATCATTTTCCACCACCTTCAACATCTGCAAAAAGGTATGCTCTTCTCCTCCTCCATTCTCACTCTTATAGTAGTTCTCAAAATTTTTAATTTGATTTTTTTGAAGTTCATCTTCTTAATTACACAATAAATTTTCTTTTTATAGAAATCTAATAAGGTGTTTGATAAAATGTTCAAAAACACATAAGTTATTAAAACAAAATTATCGGACATGGGCTAACGGAAGCGACATCCAGTTGGATCGAGCCGGATCGATATCAGGCCGGCTTCCTGCAATGGTTCCAGACGGCGGTGGTGATCCCAGACGGTGCAGCGGCATCAGGCGGCCGATCCAGCCGAGATCGGCTTCAGGCGTGCAGACCCGGCAACGATTCCCGTGAAGAAGAAGAATAGTACCACTGTCGTCCGGCGACATCACTATCGCCCGACGATAGTCTGTTTTCAGCTTTTCGGTTTTCTCTTCATTGCTCGACCTTTACGGTCTCTGTTGTAATCTGTAACTCCTCATTTTATAGTGGATCCTTTTTGACGCTCTCTCCCTGTGGACGTACGAGCTCCTCTCCGAACCACATGTATCTTTTGTCTTCTGTGATTGTACTTGTGAAATTTCTTCTGGTTTATGATTTTGCGCCATTGAAATTGATCTGCTATCTTCCGTTGCGTGATCCGCGGCGAGTCACGTAGTGGCGGATCGGATCAATTTTTCGTTTGACGCGGCGTTTTTCAAAAACAACGGCACCCCGCCGCCAAAACGCAGTGCCAAATTGAGCATTTGACTCTGTTTGACATGACAGTGATGATTGTTAAGAACCGTCGTTCGTGAATGTCCGACCTCACCCCAGTCACTTCATGTACTCTTATGCTCAAAACTAGTTTTCCTTTCCATCTACAACAACAATAATCATTTTCTTGCCAAACAGGCATTCTATGATCACTGTGTTTTCTCCCAAATTCACTGGAGCAAAACCCCCAAATCAAACAGAATACTCTTAATCTTCCGCAGCGGTGTCAAAATCAGGAAAAAATTTTAGGTGGATTACTCTCACATAGAAATAGATACCGTATTAAATACTAATCGTTAATTTCCTGCAGAAATAACATGATTGATCGAAATACAGATCAACGGTCAGTATTTAATACCATATGAGTCGTATGATATCAGATCAATGATCAGTATTTAATACTGCACCTATTCCTAGATGAGATTAACCCATCTAAATTTTTTTCCAAAATCAGAGACCAGTTGCACAAGACTGCTAATTATTTTTTTGATGTGAAATTATTCTCAACATGCCTCCTCCTCGCACAATAAAAATGATTTAGAACCCCTCTCTTAGGAAACACAACCCTAATGTCTTCAAGTGGTGCGATTAGTGTGCCCTAGAAATCACTCATGCATGCATAAAAATAATTTAGAACCCTTCTCTTAGGAAACATATTCCTTAAATTGTTCATGTGAAGACTAACATTTCTTTTTTTATATTATTATTTATTACTATTTTAAAACAAGCTTAATCAACACTGTTCCAAACAGTGACATTTATTATTATTAATTTAGTGTTATGTTTATTTCTATGTTTTTTTTGAATACATCAATGTCTCCATCGTGTGTTTGGTCTGCAACTATTTTTAATTAATTGATTTTTTAAATTTGAACTTATGAAGATTATTGCCGGCCTCCTCTTGAGATTTAAATCTGCTGAGAAATATATATAAAAGAAAAAAAAATAGAATATGATGAAAATAGATAATAAACATAAAATATAACTAGTTAACATGTAGCTTAAATTGGTGTTGATTTTGTTGAAATGAGCTGGACGGTTTGGTGGGCAAGTCGGGACGATTAGTTGAAGTCGGTCGGCTTGGTGGGTTAGCCGATCGGTTTGTCCGCTGTCTTGATTTTTTTGTTGTTTGGTGTTTTGGATCAGCTATCTATAAATAAAGGGAGTCTCTTTCTTGTGTATGCACAACAACTGGTAAGTGTTTTTTGTGCCCTGACTTGTTGAGCCCGCCTAAGGAGCAGCGGTTTGGAGGGAGAATAGGGAAAAGTTCTATTGGCGGTCTGCGACTTATGGTGTTGCGGCTTGGGGTGTGTGGTCTGCAATCTGTGGTGTTGTGACCTAGATCTGTTTTTTTCCTTTGTTTCATCCTATTGTCCAATACCTCGCAATTCATCTATTGCATTGTTTGGCTGTGTAATGTTGAAATGCAATGTTTGGTAATGCAAAGTTTGTGTGTGCTATCTTGCAATGAAATTTCTAACATGGTATCAGAGATAAGTTTAATCTAGATGCGTTCGTTTGTCATTCGTGGTTATGGAAGGAGGTGGCTTTGGCAAAGGTTTTGGTGTGGAGATGCTCGCCCACACGAATTATACTGAGTGGAGATCGTGCATGGAGAGTTACCTCTTAGGGGAGGATCTTTGGGAAGTCGTTGGTGGGGCTGAGCAATAAGAGGTCATTGCTGCCGCAAACAATGTTCCTGAGGTGCGGGCCTGGAGGAAGACTAATGCGAAGGCGGAATTTGTCTTGAAGAGATGTATATCGCTAGAGTTATTTGTTCATATTCTGGGATGTAGATCTGCTTCTCAAATTTGGATGTTCCTCGATGTGTTGTTCAATAAAAGGAATGTTGCTTGACTTCAATTTCTAGAAAACGAACTTGCAAAAATCAGTCAAGGTGAAATATATGTATCCTCTTTCTTTCTGAAAAGGAAGAACCTCTGTGTAGAGGTTTCTGCACTAGGTCCTGATGAACCTATCTCCGAGGCGAAATTGAAAAGACACATTATTCGTGGCTTGCAAAAAGAGTACGTGACTTTCATAACCTATCTCCGAGGCGAAATTGAAGACTAATGCGCCCCTGCACTTTACGGTAAAGTGCGGGCATCCAACGGCTCGCGTGGATGCCCGCACACATTTCAAAACGAGCACATTTCAGCTCGCTTTGAGATATGTGTGGGCATCCAACGCGGGCCGTTGCATGCCCCCACTTTACGGTAAAATGCAGCGAGTGCACTTTACCTCCCCCGAATCCACAAAAATACTACACCAATTGGAGCTTACATAATGAATTTCTTCAATAGATTTTTCTCATTATTTTTATTTTTAGGATTATTTTTTTATATAACATAAAATAAATGTATCGTTATATATAGACCGCTTTTAATTATAAACAATTCATTTTTTTCAATTTTTAAAATATTAATAGCATCTCTGCACATATTTTCTTCTGCCTATAAATCATTTTCCACCACCTTCAACATCTGCAAAAAGGTATGCTCTTCTCCTCCTCCATTCTCACTCTTATAGTAGTTCTCAAAATTTTAATTTGATTTTTTTTGAAGTTCATCTTCTTAATTACACAATAAATTTTCTTTTTATAGAAATCTAATAAGGTGTTTGATAAAATGTTCAAAAACACATAAGTTATTAAAACAAAATTATCGGACATGGGCTAACGGAAGCGACATCCAGTTGGATCGAGCCGGATCGATATCAGGCCGGCTTCCTGCAATGGTTCCAGACGGCGGTGGTGATCCCAGACGGTGCAGCGGCATCAGGCGGCCGATCCAGCCGAGATCGGCTTCAGGCGTGCAGACCCGGCAACGATTCCCGTGAAGAAGAAGAATAGTACCACTGTCGCCCGGCGACATCACTATCGCCCGACGATAGTCTGTTTTCAGCTTTTCGGTTTTCTCTTCATTGCTCGACCTTTACGGTCTCTGTTGTAATCTGTAACTCCTCATTTTATAGTGGATCCTTTTTGACGCTCTCTCCCTGTGGACGTACGAGCTCCTCTCCGAACCACATGTATCTTTTGTCTTCTGTGATTGTACTTGTGAAATTTCTTCTGGTTTATGATTTTGCGCCATTGAAATTGATCTGCTATCTTCCGTTGCGTGATCCGCGGCGAGTCACGTAGTGGCGGATCGGATCAATTTTTCGTTTGACGCGGCGTTTTTCAAAAACAACGGCACCCCGCCGCCAAAACGCAGTGCCAAATTGAGCATTTGACTCTGTTTGACATGACAGTGATGATTGTTAAGAACCGTCGTTCGTGAATGTCCGACCTCACCCCAGTCACTTCATGTACTCTTATGCTCAAAACTAGTTTTCCTTTCCATCTACAACAACAATAATCATTTTCTTGCCAAACAGGCATTCTATGATCACTGTGTTTTCTCCCAAATTCACTGGAGCAAAACCCCCAAATCAAACAGAATACTCTTAATCTTCCGCAGCGGTGTCAAAATCAGGAAAAAATTTTAGGTGGATTACTCTCACATAGAAATAGGTACCGTATTAAATACTAATCGTTAATTTCCTGCAGAAATAACATGATTGATCGAAATACAGATCAACGGTCAGTATTTAATACCATATGAGTCGTATGATATCAGATCAATGATCAGTATTTAATACTGCACCTATTCCTAGATGAGATTAACCCATCTAAATTTTTTTCCAAAATCAGAGACCAGTTGCACAAGATTGCTAATTATTTTTTTGATGTGAAATTATTCTCAACATGCCTCCTCCTCGCACAATAAAAATGATTTAGAACCCCTCTCTTAGGAAACACAACCCTAATGTCTTCAAGTGGTGCGATTAGTGTGCCCTAGAAATCACTCATGCATGCATAAAAATAATTTAGAACCCTTCTCTTAGGAAACATATTCCTTAAATTGTTCATGTGAAGACTAACATTTCTTTTTTTATATTATTATTTATTACTATTTTAAAACAAGCTTAATCAACACTGTTCCAAACAGTGACATTTATTATTATTAATTTAGTGTTATGTTTATTTCTATGTTTTTTTTGAATACATCAATGTCTCCATCGTGTGTTTGGTCTGCAACTATTTTTAATTAATTGATTTTTTAAATTTGAACTTATGAAGATTATTGCCGGCCTCCTCTTGAGATTTAAATCTGCTGAGAAATATATATAAAAGAAAAAAAATAGAATATGATGAAAATAGATAATAAACATAAAATATAACTAGTTAACATGTAGCTTAAATTGGTGTTGATTTTGTTGAAATGAGCTGGACGGTTTGGTGGGCAAGTCGGACGATTAGTTGAAGTCGGTCGGCTTGGTGGGTTAGCCGATCGGTTTGTCCGCTGTCTTGATTTTTTTGTTGTTTGGTGTTTTGGATCAGCTATCTATAAATAAAGGGAGTCTCTTTCTTGTGTATGCACAACAACTGGTAAGTGTTTTTTGTGCCCTGACTTGTTGAGCCCGCCTAAGGAGCAGCAGTTTGGAGGGAGAATAGGGAAAGTTCTATTGGCGTTCTGCGACTTATGGTGTTGTGGCTTGGGGTGTGTGGTCTGCGATCTGTGGTGTTGTGACCTATATCTGTTTTTTCCTTTGTTTCATCCTGTTGTCCAATACCTTGCAATTCGTCTATTGCATTGATTGGCTGTGTAATGTTGAAATGCAATGTTTGGTAATGCAAAGTTTGTGTGTGCTATCTTGCAATGAAATTTCTAACATGGTATCAGAGACAAGTTTGATCTAGATGCGTTCGTTTGTCGTTCGTGGTTATGGAAGGAGGTGGCTTTGGCAAAGGTTTTGGTGTGGAGATGCTCGCTCACACGAATTATACTGAGTGGAGATCGTGCATGGAGAGTTACCTCTTAGGGGAGGATCTTTGGGAAGTCGTTGGTGGGGCTGAGCAATAAGAGGTCATTGCTGCCGCAAACAATGTTCCTGAGGTGCGGGCCTGGAGGAAGACTAATGCGAAGGCGGAATTTGTCTTGAAGAGATGTATATCTCTAGAGTTATTTGTTCATATTCTGGGATGTAGATCTGCTTCTCAAATTTGGATGTTCCTCGATGTGTTGTTCAATAAAAGGAATGTTGCTTGACTTCAATTTCTAGAAAACGAACTTGCAAAAATCAGTCAAGGTGAAATATATGTATCCTCTTTCTTTCTGAAAAGGAAGAACCTCTGTGTAGAGGTTTCTGCACTAGGTCCTGATGAACCTATTTCCGAGGCGAAATTGAAAAGACACATTATTCGTGGCTTGCAAAAAGAGTACGTGACTTTCATAACCTATCTCCGAGGCGAAATTGAAGACTAATGCGCCCCTGCACTTTACGGTAAAGTGCGGGCATCCAACGGCTCGCGTGGATGCCCGCACACATTTCAAAACGAGCACATTTCAGCTCGCTTTGAGATATGTGTGGGCATCCAACGCGGGCCGTTGCATGCCCGCACTTTACGGTAAAGTGCAGCGAGTGCACTTTACCTCCCCCGAATCCACAAAAATACTACACCAATTGGAGCTTACATAATGAATTTCTTCAATAGATTTTTCTCATTATTTTTATTTTTAGGATTATTTTTTTATATAACATAAAATAAATGTGTCGTTATATATATAGATCGCTTTTAATTATAAACAATTCATTTTTTCAATTTTTAAAATATTAATAGCATTTCTGCACATATTTTCTTCTGCCTATAAATCATTTTCCACCACCTTCAACATCTGCAAAAAGGTATGCTCTTCTCCTCCTCCATTCTCACTCTTATAGTAGTTCTCAAAATTTTTAATTTGATTTTTTTTGAAGTTCATCTTCTTAATTACACAATAAATTTTCTTTTTATAGAAATCTAATAAGGTGTTTGATAAAATGTTCAAAAACTCATAAGTTATTAAAACAAAATTATCGGACATGGGCTAACGGAAGCGACATCCAGTTGGATCGAGCCGGATCGATATCAGGCCGGCTTCCTGCAATGGTTCCAGACGGCGGTGGTGATCCCAGACGGTGCAGCGGCATCAGGCGGCCGATCCAGCCGAGATCGGCTTCAGGCGTGCAGACCCGGCAACGATTCCCGTGAAGAAGAAGAATAGTACCACTGTCGCCCGGCGACATCACTATCGCCCGACGATAGTCTGTTTTCAGCTTTTCGGTTTTCTCTTCATTGCTCGACCTTTACGGTCTCTGTTGTAATCTGTAACTCCTCATTTTATAGTGGATCCTTTTTGACGCTCTCTCCCTGTGGACGTACGAGCTCCTCTCCGAACCACATGTATCTTTTGTCTTCTGTGATTGTACTTGTGAAATTTCTTCTGGTTTATGATTTTGCGCCATTGAAATTGATCTGCTATCTTCCGTTGCGTGATCCGCGGCGAGTCACGTAGTGGCGGATCGGATCAATTTTTCGTTTGACGCGGCGTTTTTCAAAAACAACGGCACCCCGCCGCCAAAACGCAGTGCCAAATTGAGCATTTGACTCTGTTTGACATGACAGTGATGATTGTTAAGAACCGTCGTTCGTGAATGTCCGACCTCACCCCAGTCACTTCATGTACTCTTATGCTCAAAACTAGTTTTCCTTTCCATCTACAACAACAATAATCATTTTCTTGCCAAACAGGCATTCTATGATCACTGTGTTTTCTCCCAAATTCACTGGAGCAAAACCCCCAAATCAAACAGAATACTCTTAATCTTCCGCAGCGGTGTCAAAATCAGGAAAAAATTTTAGGTGGATTACTCTCACATAGAAATAGATACCGTATTAAATACTAATCGTTAATTTCCTGCAGAAATAACATGATTGATCGAAATACAGATCAACGGTCAGTATTTAATACCATATGAGTCGTATGATATCAGATCAATGATCAGTATTTAATACTGCACCTATTCCTAGATGAGATTAACCCATCTAATTTTTTTTTCCAAAATCAGAGACCAGTTGCACAAGACTGCTAATTATTTTTTTGATGTGAAATTATTCTCAACATGCCTCCTCCTCGCACAATAAAAATGATTTAGAACCCCTCTCTTAGGAAACACAACCCTAATGTCTTCAAGTGGTGCGATTAGTGTGCCCTAGAAATCACTCATGCATGCATAAAAATAATTTAGAACCCTTCTCTTAGGAAACATATTCCTTAAATTGTTCATATGAAGACTAACATTTCTTTTTTTATATTATTATTTATTACTATTTTAAAACAAGCTTAATCAACACTGTTCCAAACAGTGACATTTATTATTATTAATTTAGTGTTATGTTTATTTCTATGTTTTTTTTGAATACATCAATGTCTCCATCGCGTGTTTGGTCTGCAACTATTTTTAATTAATTGATTTTTTAAATTTGAACTTATGAAGATTATTGCCGGCCTCCTCTTGAGATTTAAATCTGCTGAGAAATATATATAAAAGAAAAAAAATAGAATATGATGAAAATAGATAATAAACATAAAATATAACTAGTTAACATGTAGCTTAAATTGGTGTTGATTTTGTTGAAATGAGCTGGACGGTTTGGTGGGCAAGTCGGACGATTAGTTGAAGTCGGTCGGCTTGGTGGGTTAGCCGATCGGTTTGTCCGCTGTCTTGATTTTTTTGTTGTTTGGTGTTTTGGATCAGCTATCTATAAATAAAGGGAGTCTCTTTCTTGTGTATGCACAACAACTGGTAAGTGTTTTTTGTGCCCTGACTTGTTGAGCCCGCCTAAGGAGCAGCGGTTTGGAGGGAGAATAGGGAAAAGTTCTATTGGCGTTCTGCGACTTATGGTGTTGTGGCTTGGGGTGTGTGGTCTGCGATCTGTGGTGTTGTGACCTATATCTGTTTTTTCCTTTGTTTCATCCTGTTGTCCAATACCTTGCAATTCGTCTATTGCATTGATTGGCTGTGTAATGTTGAAATGCAATGTTTGGTAATGCAAAGTTTGTGTGTGCTATCTTGCAATGAAATTTCTAACATGGTATCAGAGACAAGTTTGATCTAGATGCGTTCGTTTGTCGTTCGTGGTTATGGAAGGAGGTGGCTTTGGCAAAGGTTTTGGTGTGGAGATGCTCGCTCACACGAATTATACTGAGTGGAGATCGTGCATGGAGAGTTACCTCTTAGGGGAGGATCTTTGGGAAGTCGTTGGTGGGGCTGAGCAATAAGAGGTCATTGCTGCCGCAAACAATGTTCCTGAGGTGCGGGCCTGGAGGAAGACTAATGCGAAGGCGGAATTTGTCTTGAAGAGATGTATATCGCTAGAGTTATTTGTTCATATTCTGGGATGTAGATCTGCTTCTCAAATTTGGATGTTCCTCGATGTGTTGTTCAATAAAAGGAATGTTGCTTGACTTCAATTTCTAGAAAACGAACTTGCAAAAATCAGTCAAGGTGAAATATATGTATCCTCTTTCTTTCTGAAAAGGAAGAACCTCTGTGTAGAGGTTTCTGCACTAGGTCCTGATGAACCTATCTCCGAGGCGAAATTGAAAAGACACATTATTCGTGGCTTGCAAAAAGAGTACGTGACTTTCATAACCTATCTCCGAGGCGAAATTGAAGACTAATGCGCCCCTGCACTTTACGGTAAAGTGTGGGCATCCAACGGCTCGCGTGGATGCCCGCACACATTTCAAAACGAGCACATTTTCAGCTCGCTTTGAGATATGTGTGGGCATCCAACGCGGGCCGTTGCATGCCCGCACTTTACGGTAAAGTGCAGCGAGTGCACTTTACCTCCCCCGAATCCACAAAAATACTACACCAATTGGAGCTTACATAATGAATTTCTTCAATAGATTTTTCTCATTATTTTTATTTTTAGGATTATTTTTTTATATAACATAAAATAAATGTGTCGTTATATATAGACCGCTTTTAATTATAAACAATTCATTTTTTCAATTTTTAAAATATTAATAGCATCTCTGCACATATTTTCTTCTGCCTATAAATCATTTTCCACCACCTTCAACATCTGCAAAAAGGTATGCTCTTCTCCTCCTCCATTCTCACTCTTATAGTAGTTCTCAAAATTTTTAATTTGATTTTTTTTGAAGTTCATCTTCTTAATTACACAATAAATTTTCTTTTTATAGAAATCTAATAAGGTGTTTGATAAAATGTTCAAAAACACATAAGTTATTAAAACAAAATTATCGGACATGGGCTAACGGAAGCGACATCCAGTTGGATCGAGCCGGATCGATATCAGGCCGGCTTCCTGCAATGGTTCCAGACGGCGGTGGTGATCCCAGACGGTGCAGCGGCATCAGGCGGCCGATCCAGCCGAGATCGGCTTCAGGCGTGCAGACCCGGCAACGATTCCCGTGAAGAAGAAGAATAGTACCACTGTCGCCCGGCGACATCACTATCGCCCGACGATAGTCTGTTTTCAGCTTTTCGGTTTTCTCTTCATTGCTCGACCTTTACGGTCTCTGTTGTAATCTGTAACTCCTCATTTTATAGTGGATCCTTTTTGACGCTCTCTCCCTGTGGACGTACGAGCTCCTCTCCGAACCACATGTATCTTTTGTCTTCTGTGATTGTACTTGTGAAATTTCTTCTGGTTTATGATTTTGCGCCATTGAAATTGATCTGCTATCTTCCGTTGCGTGATCCGCGGCGAGTCACGTAGTGGCGGATCGGATCAATTTTTCGTTTGACGCGGCGTTTTTCAAAAACAACGGCACCCCGCCGCCAAAACGCAGTGCCAAATTGAGCATTTGACTCTGTTTGACATGACAGTGATGATTGTTAAGAACCGTCGTTCGTGAATGTCCGACCTCACCCCAGTCACTTCATGTACTCTTATGCTCAAAACTAGTTTTCCTTTCCATCTACAACAACAATAATCATTTTCTTGCCAAACAGGCATTCTATGATCACTGTGTTTTCTCCCAAATTCACTGGAGCAAAACCCCCAAATCAAACAGAATACTCTTAATCTTCCGCAGCGGTGTCAAAATCAGGAAAAAATTTTAGGTGGATTACTCTCACATAGAAATAGATACCGTATTAAATACTAATCGTTAATTTCCTGCAGAAATAACATGATTGATCGAAATACAGATCAACGGTCAGTATTTAATACCATATGAGTCGTATGATATCAGATCAATGATCAGTATTTAATACTGCACCTATTCCTAGATGAGATTAACCCATCTAAATTTTTTTCCAAAATCAGAGACCAGTTGCACAAGACTGCTAATTATTTTTTTGATGTGAAATTATTCTCAACATGCCTCCTCCTCGCACAATAAAAATGATTTAGAACCCCTCTCTTAGGAAACACAACCCTAATGTCTTCAAGTGGTGCGATTAGTGTGCCCTAGAAATCACTCATGCATGCATAAAAATAATTTAGAACCCTTCTCTTAGGAAACATATTCCTTAAATTGTTCATGTGAAGACTAACATTTCTTTTTTTATATTATTATTTATTACTATTTTAAAACAAGCTTAATCAACACTGTTCCAAACAGTGACATTTATTATTATTAATTTAGTGTTATGTTTATTTCTATGTTTTTTTTGAATACATCAATGTCTCCATCGCGTGTTTGGTCTGCAACTATTTTTAATTAATTGATTTTTTAAATTTGAACTTATGAAGATTATTGCCGGCCTCCTCTTGAGATTTAAATCTGCTGAGAAATATATATAAAGAAAAAAAATAGAATATGATGAAAATAGATAATAAACATAAAATATAACTAGTTAACATGTAGCTTAAATTGGTGTTGATTTTGTTGAAATGAGCTGGACGGCTTGGTGGGCAAGTCGGACGATTAGTTGAAGTCGGTCGGCTTGGTGGGTTAGCCGATCGGTTTGTCCGCTGTCTTGATTTTTTTGTTGTTTGGTGTTTTGGATCAGCTATCTATAAATAAAGGGAGTCTCTTTCTTGTGTATGCACAACAACTGGTAAGTGTTTTTTGTGCCCTGACTTGTTGAGCCCGCCTAAGGAGCAGCGGTTTGGAGGGAGAATAGGGAAAAGTTCTATTGGCGTTCTGCGACTTATGGTGTTGTGGCTTGGGGTGTGTGGTCTGCGATCTGTGGTGTTGTGACCTATATCTGTTTTTTCCTTTGTTTCATCCTGTTGTCCAATACCTTGCAATTCGTCTATTGCATTGATTGGCTGTGTAATGTTGAAATGCAATGTTTGGTAATGCAAAGTTTGTGTGTGCTATCTTGCAATGAAATTTCTAACATGGTATCAGAGACAAGTTTGATCTAGATGCGTTCGTTTGTCGTTCGTGGTTATGGAAGGAGGTGGCTTTGGCAAAGGTTTTGGTGTGGAGATGCTCGCCCACACGAATTATACTGAGTGGAGATCGTGCATGGAGAGTTACCTCTTAGGGGAGGATCTTTGGGAAGTCGTTGGTGGGGCTGAGCAATAAGAGGTCATTGCTGCCGCAAACAATGTTCCTGAGGTGCGGGCCTGGAGGAAGACTAATGCGAAGGCGGAATTTGTCTTGAAGAGATGTATATCGCTAGAGTTATTTGTTCATATTCTGGGATGTAGATCTGCTTCTCAAATTTGGATGTTCCTCGATGTGTTGTTCAATAAAAGGAATGTTGCTTGACTTCAATTTCTAGAAAACGAACTTGCAAAAATCAGTCAAGGTGAAATATATGTATCCTCTTTCTTTCTGAAAAGGAAGAACCTCTGTGTAGAGGTTTCTGCACTAGGTCCTGATGAACCTATCTCCGAGGCGAAATTGAAAAGACACATTATTCATGGCTTGCAAAAAGAGTACGTGACTTTCATAACTGATGTTCAAGGTTGGGTTGTGCAACGGTCCCTTATTGAATTGGAAAATCTTCTATCATCTCAAGAGAGTTTGGCAAAGCAGATGACAGAAGTGACCATCACTGAAGGAGAAAATGAAGTCCTCTTCTCTCGGAAGAAGAAGCCCTGGGATAGACAGAAGAAGAGTTCAGAAGACGGATCGTCATCGTCTTCTCAAGGAGATATATAGGAGAAACTTTCTGCTCATTATAACGAGCAGAATAGACCATTGTGCTTTGCTTGTCACAAGTATGGTCACATGGCAAAACATTGTCGGTCAAATCTAAAGACTGGACATATTGCTGATAAAGAGGAGCATCCAAGGCGAGATGAACATAGGGTTCACAAGGAGGTTAGCAGTGGAGAAACTGCTTCCAAGCTGAGATGACGGCAACATCTGTTGACGTTTTAGCTTCGATCAATTTTCAAGATGATTGGATTGTTGATTCTGGCTACAATCATCATCTCACCGGAGATGCCACAAAGTTTGTTGCTCTCAAAGTGTATGAAGGAAACATTGCAATCATCACGACAGATGATATTGTGCATCCTGTTGAGAAGGAAGGGCTAGTGTCGTTGGGCAGCGAGGAGATACCTCTCACCCTGAATAGTGTATACCGCGTACCTGAAATGAAGAAGAACTTATTTTCTGTGACAAACACGGTGGATGCGGGATACCACGTTCTATTCAGACCGAAGGAAGTAAAGTTTTGAATAACTTGACTAGGATCAATGGAGATGTTACTCACGTTGGAAGGCGCGTGAAAGATCTGTTCATCATGTCTGTTAATGTGTATGTTGACAAACTAAAGGCGAATGACAATGCAGTGATCTGGCACGAGAGGTTAGGTCATGTGGGAATGAACAAGGTAAAGACAATGACGGGAAAGAATTTGGTGAATGGCCTGCCTAACCTATTTTCTTGTGGCAATCAACACGTGTGCGAGGGGTGTCAATTTGGAAAGTCGCACCGACGTCCATTTGACAATTCAGAATCCAGGTGTAGAGCTTTGCTAGAGTGCATTCATGCTGATGTGATGGGGCCATGCACACTCCGTCCTATGGAGGAAGTAGATACATGTTGGTGAAGGTAGATGACTACACCCGGTACACCTGGGTGTATTTTTTGAGAGAAAAGTCTGAGGTGTTTGAGAAGGAGCTTGTTGAAGGGAAGCTGAGGCGGCAAGTGAAGAAGTTGAGAACGAACAATGCGAAAGAGTTTACCATTGACGCTTTCGTGTCCTTTTGCAAGAGATGTGGCGTTTGGAAGGAACTCATGTGTGTCTATACGCCTCAACAAAAATGGTGTTGCCGAGAGAAAGATCTGTCACTTGGCAAAGACATGCAACTGTTGGTTGTGTGCAAAAGGAATCCATAAAGCCTTATGGGCAGAGGGGATGACCTGCACTGTGTATGTGATCAACAGATTGTTGTTGAGTCCAAATCAAATGATGTCTTCGCATGAACTAATGTTCAAGGAAAAGCCAAGTGTTGCTCACTTGAGAGTTTTGGGTGCAACATGCTTTGTGCACATTCTAGACTAACTGTCAACCAAGCTGGAGCCAAAAGTACGGAAGTGCGTTTTTATCGATTATGACGAACAAAAGAAGTGGTGGAAGTGCATGGATCTGCAGACTCACAAGGTTGTCATTTCTCGGGATGTAGTTTTTGACGAACTGATTTCTTATCAGGAAGTCTCATTGGTAGGACTGCATGATGAAGGAATGAGAAGAGATGAAGAGGGAATCGTTGAAGATTCTGAGGTAGAACTTATGATGTCTCCAAGTGCTCCATCTCCATCTAGCTCAGAAAGAGCTTCGAGTTTTGGAAATTGGGGGAGCATTGCTTCAAGGCATGTTGAGCAAAGTATAGAAGTAAAGAAGGTTGATGATGTGGTTGAAAGTGAACAAGGTTCGAGGAGGTCAAAGTGAACCATTGTTCCACCCGCTCGCTATAAAGAAGGAAACTTTGTGAGTCTTGTTTCCTACTTTTTTGTAGGACCTCTCGATGAAAGAGAGCCCGCTCGGTTTAAGGATGCAGTTGGCATAACAGAGTGGGACGAAGCCATGAAAGAGGAGATGATGGCATTGGAAAAAAATGAGACTTGTGACTTGGTTCCCATAATCAAAGGATTGAAGCTTGTCACATGCAAATGAGTGTACAAGGTAAAGAGGAAGGCTGATGGAAGAGTGGAGAGGTATAAGACAAAGCTTGTTTCTCGAGATTTCTCTCAGAAATATGGCGAAGATTAAAAGGAGACCTTTAGTCTGGTCACAAAGATGACGTCGGTAAGGATGGTCATTGCCTTGGTAGCATGTCGTGGTTGGAAGTTGTGGCAACTGGATGTGAAGAATGTGTTCTTATATGGTGAGATCGACAAGGACATATTTATGGAGTAGCCACCGAGATATGTGTCCAAGTCATTGTTGTAACACTTGTGCAAGTTGAAGAAGGCCCTATATAGGTTGAAGCAGGTACCAAGAGCTTGGTATGGGAAGATCGCTGAGCATCTCCAATTTTGCGGGTACGATGCATCTAATTCAGACTCCAATATGTTTACCAAAAAGAAGGATGGTTTGTATGTGTTGGTTTTATTATACGTCGACGATATGATCGTGACCGGGAATGATGACAAGGAGGTGGCAATGCTAAGGGCAGAGCTGTCAATTCACATTGAGATGAAGGATTTGGGTGAGATGCACCACTTCCTTAGATTAGAGGTCGAAAAAGGGGAGAGCAGTTTGTTAGTGTCTCAGAGAGCCCATGCTGAGAATATCGTGGAACGCTTCGGCATGAAGGAAGGAAAGAACGTCTCGGTGTCGCTTGAGTTTGGGATGAAGCTTCAGAAGGATGAGGGGAAGTTTCTTCCTGACCCAAAGGTATTTTGGGCCTTGATGGGGAGTTTGATCTATCTGACTATCACCCGGCCAGACATCGTATTTGCTATTGGTCAAGTTAGCAGATATATGTTGGAGCTGCGGATGCCCCATCTAGAGGCGGCAAAGGGGATCTTAAAGTATATGAAGACAACCATGGACATGTGTTTATTGTATATAAGAGAATCAAGCTTCTTTCTACTTGGGTATACGGATGCAGACTATGCGAGAGATGTTGATGATCCAAAATCGACATCTGGGTATGTGTTCATGTGCAGAGAAGCTGCCATCTCTTGGTGTAGCAAAAAATAGGACTTGATTTCTCTCAACCACTGAAACAGAGTACAAAGCGTCACCCTTAGCAGCTCAGGAGTGCATCTGGCTGTGGAGATTGGTGGAGGATGTTGATGTGAAGTGAAGGGTACAACTTTGATTCGCGATAATAATGAGAGTGCCCTGAAACTGGTAACCGATTCAGCTTGTCACAGGCGAACAAAACACATTGAAATTGAGCAACGCTTTATCCGAGAGAAAGTGCTAGGAGAATCTCTTATCGTGGAGCATGTGCGGAGTCAGTACAATATAGCAGACATCTCCACGAAGGCTCTATACAAGGGATCGTTTGTGTGTCTTCAATCTCTTCTTGGTGTTGTCTCCGGGGCTCACTTCAATGGGGAGTGTTGATTTTGTTAAAGTGAGTTGGGCAGCATGGTGGGCAAGCCGGGCGGTTTGTTCTGTTGGTTTCTGTTGAAGTAAGTTGGATGGCTTGGTGAGTTAGCCGATCTGTTTGTCCACTGTCTTGATTTTTTTGATGTTTGGTGTTTTGGGTCAGCTATCTATAAATAGAGGGGGTATATTTCTTGTGTATGGAGAACAACTGATAAGTACTTCTTGCGGTCTGACTTGTTGAACCAGCCTAAGGAGCATCGGTTTGGAGGGAGAACAAATAAAGATTTTATTGGCGGTCTTGGGTGTTCTATTCATTGTTAAGTTGAAGAGAAGTGTATCTTGTCGAGCTGTAGTGTGGTTGCTGGCAGGTTATGAAGGTTGAGATTGTGGTGAGTAGTGTAGTGATCTCTTTCTCTTGTTCATCAACAAGTCAAAGTGGTTGTACAACAACGAGTTGTGGTTAGGCCGTTGGTGGGTTGTCGAAGGTGGCGAATTGTTGAGGCCGTTTGTGAAGCGTGCGACTTGGTTGTCGAAGTTGGCGAGTTGTTGAGGACGCTTGTGAATCTTGCGGTTTGAAGCTAGTAATCATGTATTGGAACTGGTGTGCGGTCTGCGTCTTGTCGTGCTGTGGCATGGGGTGTGCGGTCAGCGACTTGTGGTGTTGCGGATTGGGATGTGCGGACTGCGACTTGTGATGTTGCGACTTGTATCTGTCTTTTCCTTTGTTTCATCTTGTTGTCCAATACCTCACAATTTTTCTATTTCGTTGATTGACTGTGTAATATTGAAATGCAATGTTTGGTAATGTAAAGTTTGTGTGTGCTATCTTGCACTAGAATTTCTAACAATTGGTAATAAATAAAATATTATATAGTTTAACGAAGGCTTTATTAGGCTCTTCTTCGACTCTCGCGATGTCTTCCCCAGTTGCGACCAATCTTCGCTTGCTTGAGTTGCTCGCTCCACAAATCTTGGCCTGCTCGTATTGTTGCCCTACAATCAAATTTTTAGGGGTAGATGATGTTATGACTATTGCTTAAAACAATTATCTAACACAAATTTCTGCAACATAGCAGCACCCTAGAGCTCCACCACCCTATTAAGTAGAGTTTTAGGCTCGGTTTGCACGGTGGTAGCGGTTGTGAACGTGGTTATTATGACTTGTCATTCGTGAATGTCCGACCTCACCTAAGGAACTGTGCTGTGCTCGCTTTTATGTTCAAAAACTAGTTTTATTTTCTTGATGACGATCATAATCATTGCCATGTGAACTGCCTAGGACCTCGCCTAGAGGCACCCTAAAGAGGGACCTCGCCTAGGAGCAACCTAAAGACGGACCTCGCCTAGGGGCAACCTCAAGAGGGACCTCATCTAAGAGCGAGGTAGTTTATCATGACTGTTTTCTGCTCTTCTTTGGATGATGTTCCCCCAGATCAATCTTCTTACTGTAGGAAGCATATCAGACGGCTGGGTCCCACTCTCAACTACATGTCTTAGTTATTAGAAGGGTTCAAATTAAATTAATGGTCCTATAACTATAAGAGACCATTATTTTTTATTTTTAAAATACTATATACTATTATATTGTTAATTAAATATGAACATGTGTAAGGACTAAGGACATCCATTATACTTCTTCTAAATTTATGGTCCAAAAAAATCATTTGGTGATATTTGTAGACCACTCTAGAAACAACAGAAGGGCATCATGGTAATTTATCCCAACAGACTCAACTGCCTTCACTCTAGCTACAAATTCAAACTCCTTCCCTCAACAACCTGCCATTTCTTCTCCTCACTCTTCTTCTTCATCATCGTCATCTTCTTCCTCAAAACATAACACATCCGAATTCTCCACCCTCTCTAAACAACACCGCGATCTCCTCATCCCATGGATGCCACCGAAAACCCCTCTCGCGGCTTGCTCAACAACGCCTTTAATCCCCCCTCCGACGACCTCCTCGAAATCAGCTTCCGCAACCCCTTCGACGCAGCCGGCGGCACCTCCTTCCCCGACATGGACCCGGCCGTTTTCTCCATGCGGTGGGCCGACTCCATTCTGTTCGACTTCGACCATCCGCTGCACCGCGAGTCTTCGCCGCTGGTTCACGCCGACCAGATCTTCTCCAACGGCCAACTCGTTCCATCCTCATTCATGAAAAAGGAAGCATCTTTCTCCCCTGTTTCGATCTCCGACTCTGTTCTGAATCGGTCAGTTTCCCTCGACTCGCTGAACACACTGCTGACCAAAAGAAGATCTTCAACTCCGCACTCTTGCCACTGCATGCCTCATAATCCCACCAGAAAATCTCCTATGAAGATCTTGAGAAAGTACTTGAATTTCCTAATTCCTCTGTACAAGAAAGTTAGGAAATTGAAGATGATTTCTGAGCAGGGGAAAGCCCGAAGAAGCTATGGTGTGAGCTCTGCAAGGATGAGCGGCGAATTCTCCGGCATCGGGCTGGTTCAGTCGAACCAGGTGTTCGATGTAGGGATAGAGAGTTCGATTCAGGATGCAGTTCTCCATTGCAAAAAATCAATTGCAGAAACTAGAGTTGTATGAAAAGCACTTTATGTTAGTACTTAGAAAAATCTTCAAGTAATTGAAAAAAGAGACTTTTTTATCATAATCCTGCCATAATTTTGTATGAATTCTTATTGAAATTAAGATTTTTAAAACATTCTCGAATTATTTAAACACTATCCTACCAACCAGAGTGGATAGATTCAATAAATTTTGACCATTAAAGTCTAAACAAAAGGAGGAGGAGAAGAAGAAGAGGAACCAGCAAATCAGGAAAGGGACTATGTTCACCCCTGTCCGGAAGAAACCCGGACATCTTCACATGTTCCTTTTGAACAGCTGGGCTCCACTCTGCATCCAAATCCTATATTTAATATGGCTTTTGTTAACTATAATTTCTTATTGGCTAGTCGCACCACAAAATTTCATAATTTTTTGTGTATTTTTGAAATACGTTTTATACATGTAATTTCAGGAAAATTGTTCATCACAAAAGTTGTAGATATCGTCGAGATCTACAACTTTCGTGTTGATCACTTCTCCTAAAAATGCATGTACAATGCGTACTTTGAAAATATGCCCAGATTTTCCGCCTTTCAGAAATACGCCTTATACATGCAAGTTCAGGAAAAGTGTTCAACACGAAAGCTGTAGATCTCGTCGAGATCTACAGCTTTCGTGTTGAACACTTTTCCTGAAATTGCATGTGCAAGACGTATTTCGAAAAGACGCGAAAAATTAGAAGACTTTGGGGTACGACTAGCCAATAACGAGTTAGGGCTAACAATCGCCTTTAATATTTTAGGGTAGTGAAAATATTAAGGATCCCTTCACAAGTTCACTTCTAGGGAAGGGGCTTCCCGGGCGGGGGTACAAAGGAATGAGGGTGAATTTTCATTGGATTAGAACAGCGGGAGGCAGATGATATCGGAGGAACTGTCTGGGAGGAAGTCGGCAAAGGGAGATCATGGGACGGCTACGATTTGTTTGACGGTCCGGCCCGTTACACTAAAAAAATGTATGGGGTCATGAGATGATAACTCGGTGGACAACATTATTGGGCGGGATTCACCCAAATTCAAATTTATATTATATTTACTTATATTAGTCATAAAAATTATTATTATAGCTTACTTCATTGTTCATCTAGATAATAATTTAAGTGCTTACAGCTTCTCAACTATTTTAGCTGTTGTTGAGTTTTTATTCAATATATGATCTGTTGTGGGTTCAATCTCATGATAGTGCAATTTTACAAAAAAAATTTCTTTAATATAACTAATATTACATTTTTCAATATTTATATAGTCAAAATTATAATTTCACGTTGTAGTACACCCGTAACTTAAAAAAAGGTGTTTATATTGACAGTCTCTATATGAATATTGGCAGCTCAAAAATAATGACAGCTTAAAATTTGGCTATTGGCAACACGATAGATATTGACAGTCCAAAAATTAAATTTTTAAATAGGCATTTTTAGAAAAAGTGTTCAACATGAAAGTTGTAGATCTCGACGAGATCTACAACTTTTATGTTGAACACTTTTTTTTAAAAATGTCATATAGTAGGCATATTTTCAAAAGGTGCGGAACCCGGGCTGAACTTGCATAGTTCCCCCCGGGTTCCGTGCCTTTTGAAAATAAGTCTACTATATTACATTTTTAGAAAAAGTGTTCAACATGAAAGTTGTAGATCTCGTCGAGATCTACAACTTTCATGCGAAACACTTTTTCTAAAAAATGTAATATAGTAGGCCTATTTTCAAAAAACGTGTGTTCCGTATTTTGGGCTGTTATTAGCGGTCATATCATGTATGTTTTTATTATTTTTCTGGGCTGTCAATATTCAAAACTGGACTGCCAATATAAACCCCCTTTGAAAATATAGGCCTAGAACGTCCTACTAAAATAGATATAAGAGATCTAGTAAAATTAATTAACATATATATGACTCCACCATTACACCGTGTGTGTAATCAGACAGCTAGAATTGAATTGAGCGAGATTGAGCGCCATTACATTTGCAAAGAACATATATTTAGTGCATTTCTAAACATAAGTGAGCGCATTTAACCAAAAATAAGTGCTCAAGAATGATTTTTGCTGGACTCCCCATAAATAATTTCTAGTTAGGCTAAGGGATCCGAGCTACCATGAAGAAGCACGCATAAGCACCTCCGACCTAAGCACGAGCATATCATGCTAAGGTGGGAACAGCGTGCGCTGCTGGGGAGCGTGAGCCCCATGGCACGGCGCACGCCCGTGGTGGGCGGGTGCGCGCGTCGACGATCGTCGTTGCTGCCTCTGACCGTCGACATCCGCCATCGCCATCGGGCACCTTTCCTGGACTGCCCAGACTGCTCCCCGGGGGGGGGGGGGGGGGGGGGGGGGGGGGGGGGGGGGGGGGGGGGGGGCTTTGTCATTTTGCTAAATTTGATGATTCAGGTGATTAAAACGGAGTGACGTCATTCGTTAGCACAAATTTTGTTCATGTGCAATTACCAGCATATCCCTTCAGAAAACTATAACATGACTCTCAGGCACTCATTTGAAGACAAACAACTCCAGAGGTTAGAAAGAACTATAAGGGCCCGTTCGTTTGCACCGTTTTCATAGCTCGTTTTCGTTTTGAGTTTTCGAAGTTCCAATGTTGTTGTTCGTTTACCTCTGTTTTGGTCCGTTTTCGTTTTGACTCAAAACCCAAAATTTTCACTCCTTCAATAAAACCACCTCTCTCAAAACACAGCCACGGGCCTGCGTTTTCACGCGTTTTCGAAAAGGTTGTGCACCCGTCTCCTTCTTCCCGCGACAAAGACGCCGAAACCCTACCTCGCCGCGGAGAAATTTCACGGGTGCGATGATCGCTGCAAACGCCTAAACCCTAGCATCTCCCGACGTTGATCTCCTCCCGGCGAACGTCCGCCGCGTGTTGGATTGTCGCTGCAAACGTCGCCCTGAAATTTCTCCGGCTACAGGTGGCCCGATCTTCTTCTTCCTCCCAGGAAAGTTGCTGCAAACGCCTGAAATTGCAGGTACTCAATCTTCCTGCTTCGTGCTATTCCTGCTTTCATGGTAGCATGCACATTTACCTATCTAACTTCTCACCTATTTTTTCACCTGTACGGTACAGACATTTCTAGAGGAAGGTCGATTCTTCAGGCATTTTTTTCACCTTGAACAGGCTGACAGGTATACCTAAACTTGTTGGAAGTTCAAAATTTTTTCTTAGGTCTAAATATTTATGGCACAAGTGTGTCTTGTGCGACAAATGAATGGACCGCCTTCAGAGACAATTTAGCAATGTCAATGTTTGATGAATATCAAGCTCGAGCAGCGTAGAGTGTTAGCGTGATATAGTTCTTATAGTTCTTTCTTTGCCATCGTTTTGTATTATCAATGTTGTTATCATTTTGGAGTCGCCAGTGCAATGTGATGTGCAACTTTTTGTATTATCAATCCTTGCTTTATATTATCTTGCTTCCTTACAGTGGTGTTATCAGTTTGATATTAATAGCTAGAAAGTTTTATGTACTGTCAATCCTTGTTTTATATTACCTTGCTTCCTTACAGTGGTGACAATGGACAAAACAAACACCAATGCAGGGAAGGAAGAAGGAAAATTCTATATACATTGGACTGCGGAAATGGATTATGCACTTTCGGCGGCTCTTTTAGAGCAACAAAATCTCGGGCACAAGGGTGCTAATGGTTGGAAGGAACCCGCATTCACTGCTGCTATCAAAGCTTTGTGGTATGAGTGTTGAAGCCAAAATTTGACTTCAACGAATGTTCACGAAATAGGGGCGTAGCCGACTCCTACTTGGCCCAAGCTCCGACCTCCGACCGGTCGTGAAGGATTAGAAAACTGGCCCAAAGCCGCAGCTGGGAGGTCTCACCGCTTACCCGGAAGGTCACTGAGAGCTTCCCCTCCAAAGCCAAAAGCTGGGCTTGGAGTTCCTCAGAAGACCGTGCCAATCAATTCTCTCTAGCCTCTGAAAAAAGGTGCCTTCTGAAGAACCCCTATGGGCTTATTTATAAATTTCAGAATCTGAACTGCAAATAACAAAACTGCTCTGGCCTGAAATTACTGGGGTACCCTTGGCCGGGTCTGCCAACAGCCAAACCCCGCTGTTCTGAGGAGCTATATGCAGTCCACCAAGGGTAAAAGGGTAAAAATACCGGGGGTAGAAGAGTAAAAACCCCCTGCTTTGACAGGAAAGACTAAAAACCTTCTCCCCCCCTGGCGAGTGGAAAGGCATCTGCCGGCGAGAAGGACCCACCGCCCGTCTCGCCGGAGCCTCTCGCCCCTGGAGGTTCTCTCGCTTTTGGGGGCCCGTTCGCCTCTGGAGGGGCCCTCTCGCCCTTTAGAGAGCCCATCATCTCGCCGCTTGCGAGTGGGCCCTCCTGGCACCCTTTGCCTGTCTCGTCCTTCTTACTTCTTGAGGGCTCTTTGCGAGCCCGAGGTTGTACACAATCCCCGCTCTTTTTGAGATTACTCTAAGCTCAAAAAGAATGTTCAACTGAGGCTCGTTATTCGAGGTGCATTAAAAAACGTATTTATGAGGAATCTTCTGAGGCCCCCACCGGGGTCTATAAATATGTGACTCCTGCCCTGTGCTCCTGATGCCCCGCTCTGCATATTCTTCTTCTTCCCTGTCCTCGAGTTCCTGCAGAATGACGCACAGTCAAAGTTTTCGCGAGCGTCTCGCCCTGGTGCGAGAGCAGCATAAGGCCAACGTGGCTGCTTTCACCTCTTCTCTGGTTCGCCCTCTCGCCCCATCGTCTCGCCTGAAAAAGACGAAGGCTGGGGGCCCATCACCTGCCGCAGGAGATTTGTCTCGCGTCGCTTTGGAAACCATCCCCACTCCCCACGCGCCTTCCACGGGAAAGAGGTGGGTACTCGCTTTTATCACTGTTATCTCCGCGACCGGGTGCTCTTTTGCTGACTAACGTTTTTTCAGAGGGTTCTCGCGGTTCCGCCGTCCCCGAAGAGTCCGCGAGATGGTTCTTCTGTCCATGGCGAGGAACTTGATTCGCTACCCTCATCTACTCCTCCAACTACTCCCGGCGAGAGGGGGGACGATCCCTCCCCGGCTGCCGATATCTCTCGCCATCCTGGTAAGGGACCCTCCCTCGCCCTTTTGAATCCCCTTCGCTACTCTCACTCTCTCCTGCGAGTGCCTCTTCCACCCTGCCCCTGCACTCCTTGCGCAGATTCTCGAGCCAACTCTCCCATTGAGGAGCAGCCAAAGAAACTCTCCGTCTCGCCTCCTCCTGCGGACGGGATTGAAGATTATCTGGGCGATCCCTCGGATCCAGTGGAGATGAAGCGGAAGACGGCTGAGCTCTTCCGGAAGCACGCGCGCCTCATTCACTCCTTGACTTTAGATAAACAGGCTGCGGAGAAGCGCATCGAGTCGCTGGAGGGCGAGTGCGCCCGTCTATCTTCTGGAGCCAATGCCGAGCTTGATGCCGACGGCGCCGACCCCGAGGCCATCATCAATGAGACTGATATGCAGCTCCGCCTCCGAACCATCCGTTCCTTCCACTCGCGGAGTAGGCCTCCTCGCGGGGGAGCTCGCGGCGGCCGCTGGGAGTGGCGCCCATACTGACGAATATCCATCTTTTCCTTCTTTTCGCGAAATTTGTAATAATGGCAGTCTCGCCAAAGTATGCGGAGAGTTTGGTCCCTGCGGGACGATTTCTGGACATATGTATGTTTTATGGCTTAATTTTTCATTCCTTATTTGCCTTTTCTTTTAATTTATGCTCTATATATATATTTATTTATAATTTTTGCTGACTGTGACGGGTCGCGCCGTTCGAGGTATAGGAGAGAGAAAAACGCCGACTCTTCCTTTCCCCCTTATTTTTCCCGCCCTTTTAATCATTGGCCTTGCATCAGTTATAAATATGCCTAGTCCTGGACTAGATACCACACTTTCCGCCTTCACCGTTAACCAAGTCCCGGCCCTCTGACCTCTCCGTCTCGCCGGCCCATTCTCGCCTCTTAACTCCTTCGTCTCGCTTAGGACCAGCTCGCCAAAGAAGATGGGTAAGAAGAAAGTGGAGGAGGGCGAGGGGCGCAGCCGCTGCGGGAAGAGGTTTACTGATCACGACTTCCCGCTCGGCAGGCTCCCTCGGGAAGATCATGATAAATTTGCCCGCGAGTATCTGGGGGAGGGCATCGAGTCGCGTCCCCCTAAGGTCGGCGAGTGCATCAACACATACTATCCTGGGGAACTCGCCTTCCCCGTCTCGCACTTCGAGGCGGGGTTGCGACTCCCCCTCTGGCCTGAGGTGAAGCAGGTCTTCAAGTACTTTGGCGTTGTCCCGGCTCAGTTCAATCCCAACGCCATCTCGGTGTTGATTGCGTTTGCCTGCTACATGCGCCGAGAGCGCATCGAGTTCAGCTTGACGGCCTTCCGCAAGCTTTTCATCTACCACGCCAATGCCGACGGCGTCTCGTATTTCACTGGGCAAGGGCTCAAGGTATGCGAGACGCCTAACAAGAATCATCACTGGCTCACCCGATTTGTCTTCATCCGGGGAGACCGGGCTGACTTTGGCGGCGTCCCTCTCGCGCCGGTCTCTCCGCCAGAGAGCTTCTACGCCACCCCACAAGTCAGCGGGCCAGAGAAGCTGCTATGCGAGTACCTTGCTGGCAAGAACTTCGAGGTCAACTTCTTGCGGCGAGGACTCGACTCGCTTCTCCCAGTGCTCCCGGGCGAGGGTATTCTTCTATTCCTCTCTCTGGCTGTTTGTTGTCTCGCTTTTTTCTAACCCCCGCCCGCTTGCTTTTCCAGGTGAGCGAATTATCCCAGCATCCCCTCCTTATAAGAGCAACATTCATCCTGCCAAGGGTCTTGATCTCGCCAATGCAGCGGCAGAGGCGGCGAGAGAGTCCCTTGCGGTCATCCCGCCGAAGCGTCCTGGAGATGTCACCGTCCCTTCTCGCTCCAGCCCTCCAAAAAAGAAAATGAAGAAAGCTGTAGCTATCTCCAAGGAAAGGGAGAAGGCTCCCCAAGGGAGCCCTATCTCTGTAGGAGAAACTCCACCGCCTCCCTCGCCTAATCACCAGGCCGTCTCGCCTATTCGCGAGACGGTGCTTCCTGGCCAACCTGCTGCTGCTTCCAGCCTGCCCGCCGGTGCTTCCAACCCGCGAGCTGCTGCTCCTGAGACGGTCGCTGCTACTTCTTCTCGCGAGGGCGATTCCTCTGGCCGTCCCGCCCCCGCCTCTCACATGAATTACAATCTGGGTCCCGTGGTTCACGATGCCGTCGGCGACCCTGTTCTGTTGTGGGGGCGGGACGCCAACCGTGTGTCCATCTCTACCCTCCTTCCTTCGTGGAAGGAGCAAGAGGTCCCCTCCAGCCACGCCTTCGCCATCGGATACGGCCTCTATGGTGGCCTTGACGCCACTTCGCCTGAAAGCGAGTCCACTAAGGACCTTGTGCTGAAAACCTGCCACCACCAGATGCGGGCCTTGGAGTTCTCGCACCGCTCCTCTCGCCGCCTTATTTATATTAATTCAAAATGGAAAGCCAGCGAGGAAAACCTGGAGGCGGAGCAGGAGAAATCTGCTGGTCTAGCGAGAAGGCTGTCAGATGCCGAGTCACTTCTCGCGAAGGCCCAAGGTGGTGTGGTAAGCCGCTACTCCCCTTTTTCCTTTGGATCTTTCCTTTCCCATGATTCTTGGCTAATTGCCAGGTCATCCCGCAGGATGCCGAGACGGCGGGACAACTTCGCTCGCGCGTGGCAGCTTTGGAAGAGGAGGTCCGGGTCCTGACAGCTGAGAACGCGCGTCTCCAAGCGGCTGCTGCGTCGTCGTCTCGCCGCGAGCCCTTCCAGACTCCCCTGCCCCACTATTCTTATGAGGAAGTCGAGGAACAATGTCGAGACGCTGGTGTACGCGGGGCTGAACTGGTGCTGCAGATGATGAAAGACCTGGGGGTCGTGAAGGACGATTCTGAGGCAGTAACCGCGCGCGACTTGGTCCCCGAGCTCTATAGCGAGGAGGGCGATGATTCTTCATCCGGCGAGGAGGACTGATGTGCCGCCTCCAAGATTTAGAATCACTCTCTCCTCCTCCTAATGTAAAGACCTTAAACTATTATTATTTTTTGTGGCATCTGCCAAGTAATGAGCGAGTGCTCCATTTTGCTGTCCTCTATTTCATTTTTTATGCTTTGTGAAGTTAATCTCTGGTTTGCTTTTTGCCTGCGGGATGGTGCTATTACTTCGTCTCGCCGTGCAACTTTTCTGTATTTTTATTTTTCTGTCTTATATCTTATGCGAGACGGGCTCTTGACGTGCTTAATATCCGCGAGATTGGCGCGAGGCCTTGCCTTGCGAGTGCCCTTTCGCTACCGGCGAGACAATCTCTAACACCCATCCGCTGCGAGTGCCCCCCTGCCCCACTCCACACCCCCTTTTTCCTTAGTTTACTTTTGTACTTTTAGGACTAGGTGGGGATTGTAACAGCCCAAAGTTCAGAAACAGGAAACATTTGGGTGACACGGCCTGGGACACGGGCGTGTCCCAGGGCGTGTCAGGTGACACGGCCTGCGACACGGGCGTGTCGCAGGGCGTGTCGGGTTGTGTCGACGATTGGGCTTTGTCTCGACGATTTTTTGGTCTCGACGATTCGTCGAGAGAGGCACACGGCCCATGACACGGGCGTGTCCAAGGCCGTGTCGCATGCTCGACGATTTTTACTCGACGATCGTCGAGTGTCGAGAAGTGCGTGTCGAGTGTTGAACACGGCCTGTGACACGGGCGTGTCACAGGGCGTGTCAAATCAGGCGACGAACTCAGCCCGCCGAGAATTCGACAGGGCGTGTCTGGGTGCCGTGTCTGGGCACACGGCCGGGGACACGGGCGTGTCCCAGGCCGTGTGAAGTCTCGGGATGAATTGGGATTTTTTTCACCCAGGTACACGGCCACAGACACGGGCGTGTCTGAAGGCGTGTTGGTGACACGGCACATGACACGGGCGTGTCCCGTGGGCGTGTCACTGGTTTGGATAAGTCGGTTGACCACCGCTTGAGGCACACGGCCAGGCACACGGCCGTGTTCGAGGCCGTGTCGGGTCAAATTATGTGTTTTTGGCAGAATCGTGGCCGTCCATTTCTTCAGTCTGGATCCAAGGGCTGAAAGATCTTCTTCCTTTTCCTTAAGGGCCGAACTCAGAGAATGATTTCTCATTTTCTTTGGCCTTCATCTTTCTTCAAGAGAGAGAAAGAGAGAGAGAAAGGAGGAGGAAGAAGGGAAGGGGGCTGCTGGTTGGTGGTGCTGCGGTTTACCGGCGAGAGATCCGAAGCCAGCGTTGCGGAGGAAACGCTCTTGCGAATCTTGCAAGCAAGCTTTCAAGCCATGGCACTGAAGCGATCGTCAAGGGTAACGACCTTTCTTCCTAGCCATGTGAAGGCTTCCTTTTAGCATATCTTTGTGAGTTCCCCACCAAGAGGTGGCTGGTTTTGGGACTTTTAGGTGGATGTGTGAAATCCCCCTTGTTAGCATATAGATCCGGAAATGGAGTACGGAATAGGCATGCTGTGTGAAGCCCATCTGGACAGGTTGGTCTAGATTGGTGATGTTGCATACGAACCGGAGAAGACTCCGTGATAAACGTGTAGTGTACGGAGTCTACGGGTTATGCCTGCGAAAAGGAGTAGCAGGAAGTACTGGGGTGGTAGCCCAGGAAAATAGCCTTGTGTTGGTTTTGGGTCCAACCTGTGAATGATGCACAGGTAGTACTGGTGGGACCAGGAAAGGCCCTTTTTGTACTGCTTGATGTCATAGGGTGTCCACCTGTGAAGTGAGTAACAGGAAGCTGGTGTGCCCAGGAAAGACCCCTGACATTTATACTTTGCGGTGTCCACCTGTGACAGGAGTCACAGGAAGTACTGGTGTGCCCAGGAAAGACCCGCTGTTGCTGTAAGGAAATGGGTATAGAGAAATACCCAGGCTTGAATGCCAGGAACAGGATTGGTGAGACCGACCCGCGCCTTTGATATAGCCGTGAGTACGCTGTACTCGGAGAAGGCAAGGCGATTTGAGCAACGGGGGGTGGAGGATCCGACCTGCGCTATGTCCGTCTGACGTGAGACCAAAAGTGCGGTCTGTTGGAGCGCATAGCAAGAGTCTTCGGCCTGCGCGCCATGACACAAAGGGGGGCTACGGGCCATCCCGGTGTCCGAGGACTAACTCCGGCTGCACGCCATGGAGTAAATGCTCAAGAGTGTTACCGTTGGGTGATAACCCTGAGACGGTGGTGGGCAAGAGGTTGCCAGAACACCAAGAATGTGCCCTGAGTGCACGGACCGTTGGGCCGGGCGGCGAACGGTTGTGATGGCTTGTGTGCGTGAAAGCACCTTTGATGTTATAGCTTGCCATACTTGTGATATGATATGCCTGCAGGGAAAATACCGCTGCCCCGAGAGGAGGGGTAGGGTCGTTATAATTTGGTCAGCTGAACGCTGACCGTTGCTTTTGTTTGCCACCGTTGGGTGGATTGTCCTTGCACAGGTGCTGGAGAGCCGAGCGGGTCGCATAGAGGTTGATGCTCCTGCTGGTGTTGCTGCTGCTGCTAGCCCTCGAAGGCTAATGTAATGTTTGAGTGTTTTCTTTTTGTGGCCGGCCTGCGCGCCAATTTGTTTAGGCCACTGCATGAAAGCCCTGTAAGGCCATAAGGCCAATACTTGATACATGTTGTAAGACATTCCTATCTATATATAAAATGTGGAGTTTATATTTGGACATTCATGAGGAGTTCAAGTAGCTTAGGCTTCCGCTAGAATGCTTGAGATAGGTGCGATGCGCTGCTCTGGTATCATCCTGTACCTTCACCGACTGTTTTGTGGTATATCCTGTGGGGCCCCGGCCGGACCTTCTAGAATATATCATATGAACGGATGGGGTTGTTACATTTTTGTATCTGTTGTCTTGGTCTTTCCCTCTCGAAGTCGTGGCCGACTTCTTTTGTGGGGTGGCGAGCACGTGTTTGTGCAAACCAAAGTCTACGATTGAACTCCTGAATGTCCATGATAGGAATGCATTTGTATGTTTGAGGAACCTGCGTGTTCTTATTTTGTGTTGTTTGCTTGGGTACGACCGCTTATATGTGTGTCTTGTCCCCTTTTAGGTGACACGAAGTGGAGCTAGGCCGTCTGCGTCCCAGCATTCTGATGAGAGTAGGGCACCAGCTGAGGTGCCTACACCTCCACCGTCTGCAGAGCATGTACGGTTAGTTGCGGAGGCATTATTTACCATGATCCAAGGCCAGCCACTTAGGCAGGAACAAGTGGATGTTAGGCCAGAACAGGTGGAGGCAAGGCCGGAACCTGTAGTGGATGTGGCTCCTCGAACAGCTGAGAAGCAACTAACACGGTTCATGAGTTTCCATCCGCCTACATTTTCGGGAGCGGGTACTCCGACGCAGGCAGAGGATTGGTTATCGCCCGTCAAGAGAGTTATGACGGCGATTGGCACGGCGGAAAGTCAGAAGGTTACCTTAGCTACATTCTTGCTTGAAGGAGAAGCTCGATTGTGGTGGGATGAGATAGAGTTACATCATTTGGCGGGTCGTCCGTTAGCTCAAGTTTCCATGGATGAATTCTCTCGACTGTTCCTAGCGAAGCACCTTCCTACGAGCAACGGATAGCCATGGAAAACGAATTCCAAAGGTTAACTCAAGGTGATGGCAGTGTTGACGCGTACCTGCATGAGTTTACTCGCTTAGGGCGGTATGCGGGTTCGATATTTGCTGATGAGCAAAGGAAGACCAATAGGTTCTATGAAGGCCTGAGGGACGAGTTGAGGTTCCTTGTGTCAAGTTCTGTGAACCAAGGTTTCCAAGCTTTGGTAGACACTGCAAGTGCGCTGGAGAAGGATATGAAGAGGGTGCAAGGGAAGAGAGCGTTGGCTGTGACGCAACCAGAGTGGAAGGCACCCCGATCGGGAAAATCGTTTTATAAGAAGAAATGGGGTAAGAAGTCCAAGCCGAGTGGACAAGCTCCTTCATCAGTTGCAACGGGAGCAACATCAGGGGCAACTTCCAGGCCAGATACTCGTACCTGCTTCAATTGTGGTAAAATGGGGCATATTGCGCGAGACTGTCGGCTGCCGCCAAAAAGTGAAAAGAAGGCGGGAGCATCTTATGCGGAGAAAGGAAAAGCGGTGGTGGATTCTTCTGCCTCGCAAGCGCAACCCCGGGTCTACAATCTTGGCCTGCAGGAGGCCATCAAGCAGAGTGACGTGGTCACAGGTATGAGTTTAGTTTTGCATATGCTATTGTTTGTATGCTTAGCTTAGTACCCCTATGTTTGTGGTTTGTGTGTGTGACATGTTTGTCATAGGTTTTGTAATGATTCGGGACACGCTGGCGCGAGCACTGTTTGACACAGGTGCATCGCATTCTTTTCTGTCTCGTGACTTTATAACGCGGCTTGGGATATCCAGTCGTGCAAAGACAGATAGCGTCAGAGTAGTGTTGCCGAATGGATGTTGGATGCTTGCGGATCAAGCTTGCGATGTGGCGGTCCAAGTCGGGAATCGGGATTTTAGTTTATCTGCGTCTGTACTGCCAATATCGGAATTTGACGTGATTTTTGGGATGGATTGGCTTGCGGAACAGCATGCTCTGATCGATTGCCAGTCCAAAGAAATCACGTTGGGCCAGAATACCGAACAGGAGACCAAGTTCGCGGGTATGCGAGGAGTAGGCGGGACGTTGATGTCTGCACTCCAGGTAGTCAAAGCTGTTCGGAAGGGTGCGGAGTGTTACTTTGCACTAATTCAGGCTGTTGAGCCTAAGGCCACTTTGTGCGAGGTTCCGATTGTGGCAGAATTTACAGATGTGTTTCCCGCAGATCTCCCTGGGCTACCACCCCAGAGGGAGATTGACTTTACGATCGAGTTGGTGCCAGGTGCGAAACCTGTGGCCCGCTCGCCATATCGCGTCGCGCCAAAAGAGATGGCTGAGTTGAAGGTTCAACTCCAAGAAATGTTAGAGCAAGGTTATATACGCCCAAGTATGTCACCTTGGAGCGCGCCTGTGCTTTTTGTAAAGAAGAAAGACGGTGGATTGCGATTGTGCATCGACTACCGTGAACTAAATAAGCTGACCGAGAAGAATAAATATACGATCCCCCGGATTGATGAATTATTTGATCAGCTAGTTGGTTCTACCGTCTATTCGAAGTTGGACCTGAAATCTGGTTATTACCAGTTAAGGATTCGGGAAGGTGACATTCCCAAAACCGCATTTGGAACGCGTTATGGGCACTATGAGTTCACAGTCATGCCCTTTGGATTGTGTAATGCGCCTCGGTGTTTATGGATTTGATGCACCGTATTTTTCGTGAGTACCTGGATCTGTTTGTGATAGTGTTCATTGATGATATCCTGGTGTACTCGAAGTCCAAAGCGGAGCATGAGATTCATTTGCGGTTAGTGTTGAATACGTTGAGGAAAAATCAGCTTTATGCCAAGTTCTCGAAGTGCGAGTTTTGGCTATCGTCAGTGGCATTTTTGGGCATGTGGTGAGTGGAGCGGGCATTGCAGTGGATCCAGCGAAGATAAGAGCCATACAAGATTGGCCAATATTGTCTTCCGTGGCCGAAGTTAGGAGTTTCCTTAGACTTGCGGGCTATTATAGAAGATTTGTGGAAAACTTCTCGCGGATCGCTTTGCCGCTAACCACACTGACACGAAAAGATCAGAAGTTCGTTTGGACGCCAGAGTGCGCACGAGCTTTTGAAGAGCTGAAGGTTCGGTTGACCACGGCGCCGGTGTTGTCTTCGCCATGTGGCACCGATGGGTTTGTAATATATAGTGATGCCTCAGGAAGCGGCTTAGGCTGCGTTCTTCTGCAGAGCGGAAAAGTGATTGCTTATGGCTCACGTCAGCTGAAGGTGCACGAGCGAAACTATCCCGTCCATGATTTGGAATTAGCGGCGGTGATTTTTGCACTCAAGTTGTGGCGGCACTACCTTTATGGAGTGAAGGTGGAAATCTATACGGATCACAAGAGCCTAAAGTATCTGTTGGAGCAGAAAGAGCTGAACATGCGACAACGAAGGTGGTTGGAGTTCCTTGGGGACTACACTTTCGAGATTCATTATACACCCGGGAAGGGGAATGTTGTCGCGGATGCGTTGAGTCGGCGAGTTCCGGCTAGAGCAAATTGGTTACAAAGGCATGATGAACGTCTTATCCAGGAGTTGGAAGCATTGGAGATCTATTGTGTTGACAAGAAGTCCACTGCCACTGCATGTTTGAACTGGATCGAGGTGCAATGTGACCTTGCGGATCGAGTTCGACGGGCAACGAAGTTGGATGAAGATCTCTTACGCTATGTGAATGAAGGGCCAGAGGGCAAATTCACCTGGAATGACGGTCTTGTTCGAAACGATGGCCGTTTGTGCGTCCCAAATGTGGGGAAGTTGAGGGAAGAACTGATGTATGAAGCACATTATACAAAGTATTCCATTCACCCCGGGAGCACAAAGATGTTCAACGATATGAAGAAAGTTTTCTGGTGGCCAGGGCTCAAGAAAGATGTTGCCCTGTATGTAGCAAAATGCCAAACATGTGCGATGGTGAAGGCGGAATGCCAAAAGCCGGGCGGTTATTTGAAGTCACTACCGATCCCAGTGTGGAAATTTGATGATATTTCCATGGATTTTGTGCATGGATTGCCAAGATCGCAGCGAGGAAATGATTCCATTTGGGTAATTGTTGACCGGCTAACAAAAGTAGCACATTTTCTCCCGAACAGACGGGATGATTCAGTTGAATATTTGGCAAAGTTATACGTTGATCAGATTGTGCGGCTTCACGGTGTTCCTCGGAGCATCGTAAGTGATAGAGATGGGCGATTCACGTCAAATGATTGGAGGCTAGTTCACCGACTGTTGGGCACGAAGTTGACTTTCAGTACGGCCTTTCATCCCCAAACGGATGGCCAGACTGAACGTACCAACAGAACAATGGAGGACATGCTCCGAATGTGCGCCTTGATTTCGGAAAGAGATGGGAAGATCATCTCTATATGGTAGAGTTTGCTTATAATAACAGCTACCAAGCAAGTATTGGGATGGCACCATATGAAGCCCTATACGAAGGAAGTGTCGTACTCCCTTGGCTTGGGTAGAAGCGGGTGAAGCTCGGATTGTTAAACCAAATGAGGTGGATGAAGCAAACTCAACCATTCGGACTATTCGAGAGAGATTGCTAGTTGCTCAAGATCGACAAGCGAAGTACTACAACGCCAAGCACCGGAACGTTGAATTTGCGGTTGGCAATTGGGTCTACTTGAAGATCAAGCCATTCAAAGGTGTCTCCAGGATTCGACGAATGAAAAAGTTGAGTCCAAGGTATTTGGGTCCCTTTGAAGTGTTGAGCGAATTGGCGAAGCAGCTTATCGGCTAGCTCTGTCGGCGGACTTGGGTGGGTTACATGATGTCTTTCACATCTCGGTGCTGCGGAAAGCCGTGAAAGATCCAGCTCAAGTGATCGCGGATGATCGTGTGCCGGTGGAGTATGGGCTAACAACGAGAGTTAGACCCATTCGGATCGAAGATCGAGCCGAGAAACAGTTGCGGAACAAGACGGTCGGTATGGTGAAAGTCGGTGGGACAACTGCGGCCGTGAAGAGTTAACATGGGAACGCGAGCAGACCATGCGAGAAGAGTTCCCTGAGTTGTTTCTGTAATTGGTAGCGAGACTGTTGTAACATAAAAAGTGCTATATTGTTACATTTTTCTTGCTGTCTTTTGTTACTTTCCTGTCTCTGAATTTCGAGGACGAAATTGTTTTGTAGGAGGGGAGGATTGTAACAGCCCAAAGTTCAGAAACAGGAAACATTTGGGTGACACGGCCTGGGACACGGGCGTGTCCCAGGGCGTGTCAGGTGACACGGCCTGCGACACGGGCGTGTCGCAGGGCGTGTCGGGTTGTGTCGACGATTGGGCTTTGTCTCGACGATTTTTTTGGTCTCGACGATTCGTCGAGAGAGGCACACGGCCCATGACACGGGCGTGTCCAAGGCCGTGTCGCATGCTCGATTTTTACTCGACGATCGTCGAGTGTCGAGAAGTGCGTGTCGAGTGTTGAACACGGCCTGTGACACGGGCGTGTCACAGGGCGTGTCAAATCAGGCGACGAACTCAGCCCGCCGAGAATTCGACAGGGCGTGTCTGGGTGCCGTGTCTGGGCACACGGCCGGGGACACGGGCGTGTCCCAGGCCGTGTGAAGTCTCGGGATGAATTGGGATTTTTTTCACCCAGGTACACGGCCACAGACACGGCGTGTCTGAAGGCGTGTTGGTGACACGGCCCATGACACGGGCGTGTCCGTGGGCGTGTCACTGGTTTGGATAAGTCGGTGACCACCGCTTGAGGCACACGGCCAGGCACACGGCCGTGTTCGAGGCCGTGTCGGGTCAAATTATGTGTTTTTGGCAGAATCGTGGCCGTCCATTTCTTCAGTCTGGATCCAAGGGCTGAAAGATCTTCTTCCTTTTCCTTAAGGCCGAACTCAGAGAATGATTTCTCATTTTCTTTGGCCTTCATCTTTCTTCAAGAGAGAGAAAGAGAGAGAGAGAAAGGAGGAGGAAGAAGGGAAAGGGGGCTGCTGGTTGGTGGTGCTGCGGTTTACCGGCGAGAGATCCGAAGCCAGCGTTGCGGAGGAAACGCTCTTGCGAATCTTGCAAGCAAGCTTTCAAGCCATGGCACCGAAGCGATCGTCAAGGGTAACGACATTTCTTCCTAGCCATGTGAAGGCTTCCTTTTAGCATATCTTTGTGAGTTCCCCACCAAGAGGTGGCTGGTTTTGGACTTTAGGTGGATGTGTGAAATCCCCTTGTTAGCATATAGATCCGGAAATGGAGTACGGAATAGGCATGCTGTGTGAAGCCCATCTGGACAGGTTGGTCTAGATTGGTGATGTTGCATACGAACGAAGAAGACTCCGTGATAAACATGTAGTGTACGGAGTCTACGGGTTATGCCTGCGAAAAGGAGTAGCAGGAAGTACTGGGGTGGTAGCCCAGGAAAATAGCCTTGTGTTGGTTTTGGGTCCAACCTGTGAATGATGCACAGGTAGTACTGGTGGGACCAGGAAAGGCCCTTTTTGTACTGCTTGATGTCATAGGGTGTCCACCTGTGAAGCGAGTAACAGGAAGTACTGGTGTGCCCAGGAAAGACCCTGACATTTATACTTTGCGGTGTCCACCTGTGACAGGAGTCACAGGAAGTACTGGTGTGCCCAGGAAAGACCCGCTGTTGTTGTAAGGAAATGGGTATAGAGAAATACCCAGGCTTGAATGCCAGGAACAGGATTGGTGAGACCGACCCGCGCCTTTGATATAGCCGTGAGTACGCTGTACTCGGAGAAGGCAAGGCGATTTGAGCAACGGGGGGTGGAGGATCCGACCTGCGCTATGTCCGTCTGACGTGAGACCAAAAGTGCGGTCTGTTGGAGCGCATAGCAAGAGTCTTCGGCCTGCGCGCCATGACACAAAGGGGGCTACGGGCCATCCCGGTGTCCGAGGACTAACTCCGGCTGCACGCCATGGAGTAAATGCTCAAGAGTGTTACCGTTGGGTGATAACCCTGAGACGGTGGTGGGCAAGAGGTTGCCAGAACACCAAGAATGTGCCCTGAGTGCACGGACCGTTGGGCCGGGCGGCGAACGGTTGTGATGGCTTGTGTGCGTGAAAGCACCTTTGATGTTATAGCTTGCCATACTTGTGATATGATATGCCTGCAGAGAAAATACCGCTGCCCCGAGAGGAGGGGTAGGGTCGTTATAATTTGTTCAGCTGAACGCTGACCGTTGCTTTTGTTTGCCACCGTTGGGTGGATTGTCCTTGCACAGGTGCTGGAGAGCCGAGCGGGTCGCATAGAGGTTGATGCTCCTGCTGGTGTTGCTGCTGCTGCTAGCCCTCAAAGGCTAATGTACTTTTGAGTGTTTTCTTTTTGTGGCCGGCCTGCGCGCCAATTTGTTTAGGCCACTGCATGAAAGCCCTGTAAGGTCATAAGGCCAATACTTGATACATGTTGTAAGACATTCCTATCTATATATAAAATGTGGAGTTTATATTTGGACATTCATGAGGAGTTCAAGTAGCTTAGGCTTCCGCTAGAATGCTTGAGATAGGTGCGATGCGCTGCTCTGGTATCATCCTGTACCTTCACCGACTGTTTTGTGGTATATCCTGTGGGGCCCCGGCCGGACCTTCTAGAATATATCATATGAACGGATGAGGTTGTTACAGGGATACTAAGGTGTAGTGCCTCTTCCGGAAATTTTTCACCCTACTCAGCCAAAGGAATTCTGCTTTGTCTGTTTGATGTTGAGGGAGCCTGCGCAGCGGGTCTACCTGGGGCCGAGCCGAGCTCGGGGTGCCGATGAAGAACTTAACTCAAAACCTATCCCCCACAGGCGCCTTCGGGACCTGCCAGCTAGATGGGAGCCTGCGCAGCGGGTCTACCTGGGGCCGAGCCGAGCTCGGGGTGCCGATGAAGAACTTAACTCAAAACCTATCCCCCACAGGCGAGCCTTCGGACCTGCCAGCTAGATGGGAGCCTGCGCAGCGGGTCTACCTGGGGCCGAGCCGAGCTCGGGGTGCCGATGAAGACTTAACTCAAAAACCTATCCCCCACAGGCGAGCCTTCGGACCTGCCAGCTAGATGGGAGCCTGCGCAGCGGGTCAAACCTGGGGCCGAGCCGAGCTCGGGGTGCCGATGAAGAACTTAACTCAAAACCTATCCCCCACAGGCGAGCCTTCGGACCTGCCAGCTAGATGGGAGCCTGCGCAGCGGGTCTACCTGGGGCCGAGCCGAGCTCGGGGTGCCGATGAAGAACTTAACTCAAAGCCTATCCCCACAGGCGAGCCTTCGGACCTGCCAGCTAGATGGGAGCCTGCGCAGCGGGTCTACCTGGGGCTGAGCCGAGCTCGGGGTGCCGATGAAGAACTTAACTCAAAACCTATCCCCCACAGGCGAGCCTTCGGACCTGCCAGCTAGATGGGAGCCTGCGCAGCGGGTCTACCTGGGGCCGAGCCGAGCTCGGGGTGCCGATGAAGAACTTAACTCAAAACCTATCCCCCACAGGCGAGCCTTCGGACCTGCCAGCTAGATGGGAGCCTGCGCAGCGGGTCTACCTGGGGCCGAGCGAGCTCGGGGTGCCGATGAAGAACTTAACTCAAAGCCTATCCCCCACAGGCGAGCCTTCAGACCTGCCAGCTAGATGGGAGCCTGCGCAGCGGGTCTACCTGGGGCCGAGCCGAGCTCGGGGTGCCGATGAAGAACTTAACCAAAACCTATCCCACACAGGCGAGCCTTCGGACCTGCCAGCTAGATGGGAGCCTGCGCAGCGGGTCTACCTGGGGCCGAGCCGAGCTCGGGGTGCCGATGAAGAACTTAACTCAAAACCTATCCCCACACAAGGCGAGCCTTCGGACCTGCCAGCTAGATGGGAGCCTGCGCAGCGGGTCTACCTGGGGCCGAGCCGAGCTCGGGGTGCCGATGAAGAACTTAACTCAAAACCTATCCCCACAGGCGAGCCTTCGGACCTGCCAGCTAGATGGGAGCCTGCGCAGCGGGTCTACCTGGGGCCGAGCCGAGCCTCGGGGTGCCGATGAAGAACTTAACTCAAAACCTATCCCCCACAGGCGAGCCTTCGGACCTGCCAGCTAGATGGGAGCCTGCGCAGCGGGTCTACCTGGGGCCGAGCCGAGCTGGGGTGCCGATGAAGAACTTAACTCAAAGCCTATCCCCACAGGCGAGCCTTCGGACCTGCCAGCTAGATGGGAGCCTGCGCAGCGGGTCTACCTGGGGCCAAGCCGAGCTCGGGGTGCCGATGAAGAACTTAACTCAAAACCTATCCCCCACAGGCGAGCCTTCGGACCTGCCAGCTAGATGGGAGCCTGTGCAGCGGGTCTACCTGGGGCCGAGCCGAGCTCGGGGTGCCGATGAAGAACTTAACTCAAAACCTATCCCCACAGGCGAGCCTTCGAACCTGCCAGCTAGATGGGAGCCTGCGCAGCGGGTCTACCTGGGGCCGAGCCGAGCTCGGGGTGCCGATGAAGAACTTAACTCAAAGCCTATCCCCCACAGGCGAGCCTTCGGACCTGCCAGCTAGATGGGAGCCTGCGCAGCGGGTCTACCTGGGGCCGAGCCGAGCTCGGGGTGCGATGAAGATCTTAACTCAAAACCTATCTTTAGGACTTCATGATAAAGAAAAACAAGAGATGTTTCGAGAAGCATATTATATTGATCATGCTTTAAATACACATCTACCGCTCTCCCTTTTTATGGGTAGAAGCGTTTTAAATCATCCCGCTCCAGGAGTGGTTCAAGGCCCTACCCTCCACATCTTGGAGGTAGTACCCCCCGCTTTCAACACTCTCTCTACAATATAAGGCCCTTCCCAATTTGGATTGAGCTTTCCCACCGGGGCGGACCTCCCTGCCGCATCAACCTTCTTCAGTACTAGGTCTCCTTCCGCGAACTGTTTTATCCTGATATGCTTATCGAAGTGCTTTGCCATTCATCACTTGATTTCCTCCTGTCTGATGGCTGCCAGTCTCGCAACTCTCTACCAGGTCTAGCGAGAGGCGCAGACCTTCCTCATTTTCCATTCTCCATGCCTCGTCTCCATCACCTGCGGCCGCAACTCGTGGGGATCGGACCTCGAATTCCACTGGTAGGACCGCCTCACAACCATGGGAAAGTTTGAAAGGGGTCTCACCAGTGGCCGTGTTTGGGGTTGTTCTTAGAGCCCACAGGACCGCGGGAGCTGCTCTACCCAGTTCCCTCTCAGATTCTCTACCTTCTTTTTTAGCAAGTTAACGATTACCTTGTTCGCCGCCTCCACCTGACCGTTGCTCCTGGGGTGGTGGACAGAGGCAAACCTGAGGTCAATGCCCTGCTGAGTGCAGAAGTTGATGAACTCTTCACTAGCGAATTGGGGCCATTATCCGTGACGATGGCCTGAGGCAGCCCGTGCCTGCAGATGATCTCCCCCCAGACGAAGTTCCTGATGACCTGGGAGGTCACCTTTGCTAGTGCCTTAACCTCCAGCCACTTGGAGAAGTAATCTATCATAACCAGGAGGAATCTTCTTTGCCCACTAGCTGGAGGAAAAGGCCCCACTAGATCCATTCCCAAATGGCGAAAGGCCACGGTGCTGTGATGCTTCGGAGCCTTTGATCCGGCAAGAGCTGGAGTGGGGCGTAGAGCTGGCACTTCCGGCATTTCCTTGCAAACTCTGTCGCGTCCTTCTCAGGGTGGGCCAGAAGTACCCCTGCCTGACCACCCTTGCTTCCAATGTCCTCCTCCGGAATGACTACCACATTCCCCGGAGTGCACCTCCTCCAGAATGTGTCTGGTCTCCCTCCTCCATTATGCATCGAGCTAGGAGACCCCGAGAGCATCCTCCGGTGCAGTCCTCCTTCATGCATGAGATAATGAGCCGCCTTATGGCGGAAGCTTCTTGCCTCCTTGACCCCCTCAGGGAGGGTTCCTGTCAGGAAGAAAGTAACGAAAGGATTACCCATGAGGGCCGCCGATCCACCTCCATCAGCTCCCCCTCCTCAATCGCTGGATGGAATAAATCAGTCAGGGCACTCCTTCCCAAGGTCCGAACTTGGCCAATTGATCGGCAGCAGTGTCTCTTCTCTGGGACGTGCTGGATGGAGAACGTCCGGAATCCCCCGATGATCGTTCTTACCTTGGATAAATATTTCACAAGGGTGGGCTCCCGCACCTCGAACTCTCCACGTATCTGCGACGCCACTACCAATGAGTCTGTGAAAACCTCAACGTCCTTGATCTCGAGCTCCTTGGCCAGGCGAAGGCGGCGGCTATCACTGCCTCATACTCTGCTTGGTTGTTGGTTGTGGGGAAATGTAAGGCGACCGCTTGTCTTATGGTTACTCCCTGAGGACTTGTCAGTACCACCCCCGCCCCAAGGGAGTGCTTTCCCGAGGCCCCGTCGACCATTATCTTCCATGCTTCTGGTTGCTGTGGCTCCTCGGCCCCGTTCTCCGCGACGTAGTCTGCCAAGAAGTCGGTCACCACCTGTGCCTTAATGGAGAGCCTTGGTACGAACGAAATGTTGAACTCACTCAACTCGATAGACCACTTGGCCAGCCTACCCGAGTGCTCTACCCCTTCAAAAATCTTTCGGAGAGGATGGTCCTGACCACCCTAATCGAATGGGCCTGGAAGTATGGTCGGAGCTTCCTGGCCGAAATGACCAAGGCGTATGCCAGTTTTTCTAGGATGGGGTAGCGAAGCTCTGCCTTCCTTAGGATCCTGCTGACATAATAAATGGGCAGCTGCTTCTTTCCCTCTTTTCTGACTAGGACGGAGCTCACCGCCTCTGCTCCCACCCCTAGGTACAAGGTTAGATCCTCCCCCTCCTTCGGGCTTTGAAGTAGAGGAGCCAGGGAGAGTTGCTCCTTCAGTTTTGAAAAGCTTCTTCACACTCCGCGTCCACTCGAACCTCTGGTTCCCTCGTAGTACTTTAAAGAAAGGTGAGCATTTCTCCCCTGATCTGGAGAGGAATTGCTAAGGCCGGCTAGCTTCCCTGTCAAGCGTTGCACCTCTTTAGCGTTTCGCGGTGATTCTAGTTCCAGAATGGCCTTTACTTTATCAGGATTAGGTTCTACCCTGCCGGGGTCAGAAGGTGCCCAAGGAATTTCCCACGACTTCCCCCGAAAACACATTTTAAGGGGTTCAACCTCATTTTAAAACTTCCTCAAGGTGGCGAACGTCTCTTCCAAATCTTGGAGATGCAGGCTCACTCCTTTGCTCTTTACCATGAGATCATCAACGTAGACTTCTAGGTTCCGACCCCTCTGGCCCTGGAAAACTCGATCCATCATCCGTTGGTATGTTGCCCCGCGTTTTTTAACCGAAGGGCATCATGTTATAACTAAACACCTTCCCTGGTGATGAAGGAGACGTCCTTGACGTCAGGAGGGTGCATCCGGATTTGTGATGGTAACCTGAAAAAGCATCCAAAAAACTCATAACAGAAAAACCAACGGCTGAATCAACCAGCGCGTCGATTCGAGAGGGGGGTAGCAATCCTGGGGCGATTTATTTAATAATGAAAAGTCGATACACATCCTCCATTTCCTCCCCCTTCTTCACCATTACAACATTGAAGATCCAGCCTGGTACTGGATCTCTGAGATGAAGCCCGCCTCCAGGAGCTTCTTGACCTCCTCGCAGATGGGCTCCTCCAGCTTGGTGGCGATGGCTCCTCATTTTCTTCCGTATGGGGGCCAGCCGAGGGTCCAGATTTGGCGTGGCAGGCCACATCCGCATCAATGCCCGGCATGTCCGCCGCGCTCACATGCGAAGATGTCGACGTTGTTCTGGATGCAGACCCGCATCCGCTCCTGGGCTTCGGGACTCGAGC